>VCII01000066.1:990000-1268592 GCA_006030095.1 Triplophysa siluroides
TTTTTTAAACTTGTTTGTTTATATTCTTTTTAAAAATGCTATTGACCTTGGTGAACACACTGATGATATTATTTCCTGCAAAGTGATTTCAAATCTCGATGCAGAAGCTGATTTTGATTCACAAATGTTTTATTATTAAGCGCGGATTAAATCAAGCTTGTGCCACATCTGACTGCGTGGAAAACACTCAGCCTTGATTCAGCCCGACAGCTGTACAGAGCGCGAATGTGAATGGAATGGTAACTTATCAAATCCTTTTTATCGTTATTCACCGCAGACGTTCAATTTATCATCATTCGCCGCAAAACACATGAACCATTCCCTGGTGCAAATGACCTTCCTTCCACGAGGTGTAAAAATAGATTGAAATGGAAATAGTCCGAGCGACATGGATCAATTTTTTTGAAGCCGTACGTTCTGATGGGATTAGAAAGGATTGAGGAGGAGGGAGGTGGTGTACGAGACGGTGAAGGGCCATTTTGATGCGTTTCATTTGTGGAAAGGCAGGGTGCGGCAGGATGACCCAAAAAAAGAGAAAAGATTTGTGCTCGCTGCGGCGTGATGAAGGAGGTTGTCGTGGATTGACAGTTTATTTTAGAGGCCATTGACTTTACATACAGCTCCAAAATGAAATATAGAGCTTTTATACAAGACGCTGGAGGCTCGTTGCTCAGAACCTTCTCAACCTGTATAATGTCAGACGAGAGACTGAAGGAAGGTGTCTTTCCTCAAACTGTGGTGATTAGCCTCAACATTGTTGTGATGGGTGGATTTATGGGTTTGCATTGTGAGGTTGCAGTCAGATCATTTGGTTGGCCCGGGTGGACAAAATCTAATGTTTTTGTTTTTAGAGGGTCTATGTTTGTATTGTACTTTATTATATGTATTCCACCTACATAAGCGCCACTTCCCTTTATGCAAATGAGCAGTGATGCGATATGGAATCTGCCAATGGGAATGAAGGCACTTAATGTGATTACTGTAAAGGCCTGTTTACACTAAGAACTTACAGCCACAGAAATAATACATTTGTAAAAACTGAGTTGTGATTTTTTCCAAGTTTGTGTTAAGTGAAATTAATATTTTTGGAAGAAATGTTGTCACTAGTTCACAGATGGAAACAAAAATCATGTGTATTTGCATTTATTTGCAGAAAGTTAAAACGAGGCAAATAAGTGAAAATGGCAAAAAAGATGCAAAAAATTAAGCATTGAGGGTCCAGTGTATGAAATTTAGCGGCATCTAGTGGTGAGGTTGTGAATTGCAAGCAATGGCTCATTCCACCGCTCACCCCTCCTTTTTGAAGCACTACGGTGGCTGACACAGAAATAGCTAATTCTAAGGTAATAAAAACATAACTCTTCATTATGTAAGGTTTTTATACACCTCTAAAGACAGATGTATATTACATTGCATTTCTGCCAAAAGATCCTCCAAAAAAACCCACATTGGACCTTTAACATGTTTGGTCTGAAAGAGACAGACAACGTATGTACATTTAGGTGTTCGTACACATGGAATAAGAGCCACACAATTTGGTGCCATAGTCTTTAAATCAGCAATTTTCTTCCTTGTAACAATAGAAGTGAAGTTTGGCCTTTGTTATTGAACGTAAATGGCCTCAAGACATGTCTTCTCTGTTCAGAAGTTGGTCATTAAGTGCAATCATGGTGTCCGACTAGAAAAAAAGTAGACTGCTATGTCACAGTGCATGTTGAAAAGCCATTTGCAAATGAACATAGAGGATGAAATAGTCTGGCGGTACATAAAAATAGATTTCCGGTTTGTCTCATTACCTGCAGCCCACAAACTGTGTTCAACATTAGCTCGGAGGAATCGATCGTTTCTCACGCGGACAACAGCGTTTGAGTAGCTCAAAGCTGATGAGTCGGCATACAGACAGCTGTCAGGTTTCTTCTGTGCTGATATAAACCTCTGCGTAATCCGGCTTCAGCTTTCATTAAGCGTTGTCATTATTTCCTCGGCTCTGACGGATGGCATTGTGGGATATCGGGTTTTATGGCGGGTGATCTTTCATATTCCATTTCTTTTCCCATTTGAAGAGAAGTTCACAGTCCAGTCAAATTCGTTTTCCGTTTGAATATTGATTTTCCTCCGTTCTTCCTCCAAGATCCTCTCGTGTCCTTTCTCTTGGCAGTAATCTTGACACTCCGGTGGTTTCCTACTTAATTAAAAGTAGTCTTGAAGGGAAATATTGAATATAAATGAGACTAGCGAGAATGACACGATGTGAAGCATTTTTAGATCCCAGATTGCTTTGTAATATTAGGCAATAAATCCGTCTTTGAGAAGAATGTATTACTTAGTTTGGTAATAAATGCCCTCTAGATGCTACCTGCAGATTTACAACTACATCGCATTTAATTTATGCAGTTCTCTTAAGGTTGGATCCCTTTGAAATGTTAAGCCATTAGTCGGCCAGCAAGACACCTGCGTCTGTCCTTGTGTTAGAGTTCTGATGGAGGATCAAAGCTATAGTTTTTTTGTCAGTCAGGGTGTCCGGAGATGAGCTTATCCACCTGTTCCGTCTGGAAATAGCACCTCTGCGTCATAGGAGAGCACCTCTATAAGGCCAATTCTTTAAAAGATCTTAGTTCAAAATCATCAGTGCAACCAGTGTGGGGTGTCACTAGTTACCAAGTTTTTAGTTACTGTAATTTAATGACTTTCCCTTAAAGTAAAGTAAGGGATTGATTCCTTTTAAATTTGATTAATTACTTCTGATGTAATTAAATTACTGTGTAATATATACAATAACGGAACTTTAAAATGCATGCTTTAATGTATCCTTATCACATGTGTAATACTTTGTTAATTAGAGTACTTTATGTAGTTTTATATTTTTTATTTGAATAAATTAAGAGCATGTCTCACTTAACTAAGCAAGGTTGATACAGGAAATAGAAAGTGATTAGTATTAAGTAATGAAATACTTTTTGGAGAGAGTATAGAACATGTAATTAGTAACTATTAATGAATAACTTTTTCAGAGTAACTTACCCAACACTGCAATATATATATATATCTTAACTGCATGAGATGCATATAGATTGATGCAAAGATACTATAGATAGTTGAAAGTACAGCAGGCAGTAGATGCATAGACATATAGATGAATAGATATTCAAAAATGCATAGACTGTTGAATGCATACATGAATAGACCGATAAATGCATATTGTTAAATGCATAGATGCATTAGGCGGATAGTTGAATAAGCCATTAGCCGTCTACAAATTGTTCAGAAACCGGTTGATCGGTAGTCGAAAATTTAATCACAATACTCCAATTGTATTGTCTTTGCGCTGGCTACCAGTTACATTTAGAATGGTTTAAAGTTTGTGTTTTGATATCATTACATGGCTTAGCGCCAGGTTACCTTTCTGTCATGGTATGCTTTCACAACCCAACTAGGTCACTTGGGTATGGGGATCTTTGATTACCATCTGTTTGCAGGTCTAAGCTAAAACAGGGGGGACTAAATTCGCACGGTGTCATCTCTCTCTGTTGTTAAATTAAAGCTTAAGTCTCATTTCTTATTTATGGCACTCAGAGGATTTAATTTTTATTCTCTGTAATTTAATTTGAACTTTGACTTTGTAATTTGTTATTTGTAGTTTAATCTTTATATATTGACAATATTGCTCTGTACATCACTTTGGTCAACCTTTGGGTTGATTTTAAAAGTGCTTTATAAATAAGCAATCAAATGAAATGTAATGAAATGAATACATAGATGCATAGACATTGTTAAGAGCATGGATGCGTATAAATAGATTCAAAAACTCATAGACAACATTTGGCTGCTTGATATTCAAATCATTGTCTGTCCATCAGTCACAACTTGTCTACACCCGCTTGAGTAAAAAGAAATCGACACTCAGTTTTACATATTTTGTCAGCGTGCTCATGACACTAGTATTATTCAGAATGTTGTCAGGATTGCTCCAGAACATTAGCATTGCTGGTTTGATGTGCGACAGTGTTTTCCAAAACAGTATCAGGAATAAAGTAAATAAATCTACTGGTTTCAGCAATATAGCCTCGGCCCCATTGAAACTGTCCTCGCTACCTTTCAAGGCCGGATGACTCCAGAAGAGTCTCTGCGGACAGTCCTGGAATGAGAGAGCTGGACATTCGCTGGGTTCACAGCTAACGGAGCGTGAAAGCAGCGGGTCTCAGCGGCTCCGTTCTCCAGCCAAAGAGATGGTGTCGATCAGAAAGGTTCTGGAAACGGGCAGGAAGTTGCCAACCTGCCTGCCAAGTGCCCGAGCCTGGGATCAGGGTCGCTGAGTGGAACAATGTGGAACAGCAGGCCATTTGCTCGCAGAAAAGCCCTTTCACAGCCTGTCGTGGATGCACGGTGGTACACTGGACAATAGCAGCTGCCAGATAAGGTCAGGGTAGTGACGCTTGTTTTCTAGAAATGGGACCAGGAGAGAGGGTGTCGAGTTTTTTAACGTATGGAACTTTAGAGCAATGAGAAGTATGGGTTGACAATATCGGGAACGTGAGCCCGAAGGGAAGATGTCATGCCTGGGCTGTCGGGGAGGCAGTTTTGGGTGTTAGCTGACAAAGGGGATTGAGGAAAAGCTCAGATCCACAAGACACAGAGTGAGTTTAAAACATGACTCGCCTATGAGAAACTGATGAATGAGTTGAGCGCAAATGATGCCCGTGTCAAAATCTGACTGAATGAACGGACATCATTTTACACGGCATGTAAATTATGGTTAAAATAAACATGAAATCAAAAAACATTAATATAATTAATATGATAGATTTTACAGAAAAGAATTGCACATAAACACACAAAAAGAAATGTAATATGTTTTTCTGGGAAAATCATTCAGTCATTTCCACTCCGTCCATCACGCATCAGCGAGACCGTTTTCATTTTCGCTTTTAAAGCGACTATAAAATCACACGGAATGATCCTTCACCTTGGCAATTTATGTAAAGCTGCGAGTAATATTTATTATCGCAATGGACTGCATTTATTCAATCGGGCGTTGTGTTGTGAGATTTATTTTTCATAAGACACTACAGAAGGTTTGTTTGGCTCATTCATATTTGAGTGAGTTTGTACATCAGTATTTCTCACTGATGCGGCGTTTGTGTCAAGGTCAATGGTTTGACTAAGACTGGAGTCTCTCTCTCTCTCTCTCTGAGCTGTCAGGCGTTGGGGAATCTGAGGCTAATTGTTAACTGAGTGGGCAGTTCATGAAGCATTTACATAATAAAACAAAACACAACAGAATATCAAAAAGATTTGCTGTTAAGTTTTTTTATTTGATCGTACACTGAAGTGTTTTTGGAGAGACTGCCAAACCTCAGGTTATTAATTGCATGAAGATGCACTATATGGAGTAAAGTGTTGGGATGCCCAGAGTTGACTACTTTAGTCATTTCCGTGAGCTCAAATCCTAATGCTGATGTTCTAAAGAATTGTGCTTTTTGTGTAGCAATAGTTTATTCCAACATGACAATGCTCCGTGCTCAAAGCAAGATTCAAGAAGAAATGATTGATTCAGTCTAGTGCCCATGAACTGGTCTGCATTGAACCAAGACCTAAACTCAGCTGAACACCTTTGAAATGACACTCATCAACCAAACCCATCAATGACTTGTACACCATTAATATCAGGACAGAAAATGTACCCTTCCAAAACAGTTTCAACACATATGAGAGCAAAGTTCTTGCTGAAAAAATACACTGCATAATAATTCGGTCACACTTCAGTATGAGGGGCAATTCTCTGACTATGACTTTTCCCCCAATTAACTCTTAATTTGTTGCTTATTAATAGTTCGTAAGGTATTGGGTAGGATTATGATCATGCAGAATATGTGCTTTATTTGTACTAATAAACAGCCAATATGCCAATAATAGGCCTGCTAATAACTACTAGTTAATAGGGAGAACTGCGCCCTATACTGAAGTGTTACTAATAATTCTTACCAAGCATTTCTTCTTGTTTTCTTGTACAAATATCTAGAAATTCTTAAAGCAAAAACAAATTTCTGTCAATGGAGTGAGAAACAAAGTTTGCATGTTTTAAACATAAATCTTAAAAGTTGGAAAGTGACCCGAGATGTTTAGTATTGTTTTATAAAAAAAAACTAAGACAAACATACTTTAAAAAATATTTTTGCAGTGTACGGATTTCAATTTGTAGATCATGCCGAAGACAAGAATTCGAAGCCTTTAGAACAAATTTGGATATTTACAAAGATAAAAGGGTAAAGTGAGTTTTTGCATTTTTAATGGGAGATTAAAAGGACAATCATGCTATTCTTTGGAATAAAGTGCACAATGAATCATTCACAATAAGACTCTGAGTACAAGATAAGCTATCAGCTCTTTTGCTCAGATTGCAGATTGAATATATAAATGTGTATTTTTTAAAAAGGTAATTTAGTCAAATTGTGGGTGTACAGTAGCAAACAGGTGACCTTAAAGCTAACAGATGGACTAAGTGCCGCAGAACTCTAGTTTTGAATTCACAGGATCTTAAAATGATTTCTCTGTGGTTTTAAAAGAATTGTTTGAGGATCAACAGAATTTTACTAAGCAATGGCTACAATTTCTGTAGCTGTAAATGTCATGGGTTGGAGCCCCAGGGAAATCACACACCAATAAGAAAAAATGAAATTGAATGCACTAATTGCTTTAGATAAAGCGTCTTCCACATAATGTAATTATTTTTAATAATCCTAGTTTTTTTTTTTTAAGAGAATGCATCGAGTCACGGCTTTGTTTAGTACCGTTTCATATGGTTGTGGCATAGCCTTGTCATAGTGTTACTCATCTGCTCTCCGCATTGTCGAGCATATGCCACCGCGCTCAGAGAACGCAAAAATCAAAGCCAGATGACTGATCACAAGACCACGTTTTCAGCGGTGGGCAGCTATTCAGAGACTGATGCATCATGGGAATGTGCTCCACTCACACTCGGGTGCAGTGACTCATGGGTCTGCGTTGGAGCAGTGTTTTTATTGGCATACTTTAACACACTTTTTACTCTAAAAAAGCCATTGTCAGGTGTGAAATAATCTCAGACCTGGAAACACATTTGGTCGAAATGAAAAATGAAGAGAATGAGCTTGAGTCCGAACTAGCGGTGTGGTTTCTGTCGCCTCTTTGAATTGAAAGCCATTTGGCGATGTGCCGTAATTTAAAACTATGAGACTGCAACATGCTTATAAAAAGAGGACTTGTTTTCTGTGTTGGTACATTTATTTATCCAAATATCAGGGCAAGTAAATCTGTAATCTATAAACCGCGGCTTTGGGTGTGTTTCTTATTGGAATCTGTGGCATGGAGCTCGCTGCCAAGTAATAACATTACTGCGTTTTCCCCCCCTGCATTAATCTGACAGTGTGTGGTTTCCATCATTCTAATCAGAGAAAATTGCTTCCCTTCCATCTTCGGTTACTTAAAGGTGAAGTGTGTAATTTCTGCGGCACGGAAACAAACTGAATCACTGTAATAAGGCTTCTTGAACAGCCCTTGTTGGTTGGTTAAACAGATAACCCCGCCTACAACTCGCGTCATTGGTTGAACTGTCACCGTATGAGACTTGTTGACATGCTCAGACAAACATGGCGATGTTGTGTTTTCAATTTATGGGGAATTCAATTTACAAATGCTTACCTGTAGTCGTCTTTGCACTCTTAAAATGACAGTTTATCTAACATGAGAATTCTGTCATTTACTTACCCTTGAATTATCCCTTTAGAAATGCTGTGTTGTCTCATCTGATGTTTGGGATAAATATTGTGAAACCCAACTTTTGGTTCCAAATAACCTAGAAAATGTTGAATTTCTTTTAAATAAAGGTGCTTCACGAGAAGAACCTTTTCGGTTCCATAAAGAACCTTTAACATCCGAAGTACCTTTGTTTCACAAAAGGTTCTTTGTAGTGAAAATGGTTATAAAATGGAAAGAAAGACATGGTTCTTGTGACTCAATGGTTCTTTGTAAAACCGATAATGGTTCTTCCATGACATCGCTGTGAACAACCTTTTAAGCACCTTTATTTTTAATTGTATATCTGACCCAACCATGGGTAAAACTAACCCAGCGTAGATCAATTTAAATCCGCACCCATTGGGTTTGTCCATATCTTACCCAAACATTAATTAAAGGGATAGTTCACCAAAGAAATTATAATCCTGTCACCGTCAAGTTGTTCTAAACCTGTATAAAAACGTTTGTTCTGTTGAACAGAAGATATTTCTCCGCAATTCATCCGAAAGAAAACAGTTCTGGGCGCCTTTGACTACCTTTTACATTTTTCCTAATATGGAGGTCAGTGGTGCTAGCGTTGTTCCAAATATCTTCCTTTGTGTTTGAAACCGAAAATTGGTACAGGTTTGGAACAACTTGCGGGTGAGTAAATGACAGAATTTTCATTTCTGGGTGAACTACACCTTTAACTCAGCCCAGCGTTTTCATATTTATTTGTACAGCCGACAGCTACTTGGTTCGGCAATACTTTAATATTCGTCTAGTCCCATGTTGCGTACTTTCATGTTTCATGAGTGTTTGAGTTTGAGTGACGTGTGCGGGAGCGATCACAGCTCTAGAATAAGAAATCAGGATGAACAATGTCCATCCTCCACACTCGATGCATTATTCAGATGGTGAGGGAAGCTACAGTTGTCACTCTTCCCTGCGTGCCTTCACAACAGAACAAGGCAGCCTGTGGTGTGTTGAGATTTGCATCGCTTCTTATGATTAAAAGATGACTCTTCTCCTTGTGAACAAGAGCAAATGTGCTCACCGTTATAGAAGACTTTAGAAAAGGATGAAACACATTTTGCATAATTCAGGAGATTTGAGCATGAGAAACTATTAAGCGTCTAATATGTATTTGATATGTAAGGGATAATGTACAGGCAGCCGGTTGCTATCGCAGAAATAAGCCCTGACAGTATGATCAGTGTGATCTTTTATCACACTTACGGTGCTTATTTCACGATAACTGCCGACTGCCTGTACATTATCCCGCTTATTACACGGCTACTTGGCACATGACAAAATAAAAAACCGATTAGCTCATGTTCACCGAATGCAGACCTTCCGTGTGGAAAAGCAGTTTACTCTCGGTTTTAATGTAAGAAACAATGTTCAAATGTCACGAACAGGCACATTTATATAAATATTTACAATCATATGTAAATATTTATATTTAATTTGTCCAAAAAACCTGTCAAAATGATTTGCTGCATCCGGGTTACCGTGTGTTAGTTTTCAGAGGTTGTTATCTGAGAATAACAAACCTGCAAATGTCGCGACTGGCCAATCAGAATCAAGCATTCCAACGAGCCGTGTAATAAATCTACATACAAGCTGGTAATGAAACTCTCTCTCTCTCTATAATATTGTATATATTTTTAATGCAACAATGATTTATGTTATGTTTTGTGTGTATATATATAAATCATGTTGCATACACAGTAAATTCCTTGTTGTCATAAAATATAAATTGGACTACATATAAGGTGCTTTAATAATGAAAAAGCAAAGGTTGTATAAAAACTTGAGGTGAATGAATGAAATGTCGTTTAAATAGACACGTTAAAACCGTGTTCTTTTGAACTAAAGTCTGTGTTTAGCCTTGAGATTTGCTGTTCGGTGAGCAGCGCTGAGCGCTTTCATCAAAAGAGCTCGTAGGCGTTCACCATTGACTGCGTGGAACAATCGGGGAGGAAATATGCAGCGGGTTGTCATGTAACAGGTTTATGAAACATAGATGTGAGAGCGGGCTCTTTGAGAAACCTTCTCTTACGACCGTAGCTGTGACTCACTCTTGCGGGGTCCTGCGAGGGCCACTTTCTTAATCTCCTTCCAAAACATTAAGTGGCCAAGGGCAGAATGGGGAAGAGATATTTCGGGTCATTTGCGCTGGGTTCAGCTGCCTTAAATGACATTTAAATATTTCATTGTGCATTTCATGAAAGGTTGACATTGCTCGTTGGGTACTTCCTGTGCAGTGGACTGAGAGAGCACATGCCGCTTCCAAACACCATCCTTCCCGTGAGATCCCGTCCCAGTGGGCTGAAAGTGACTGCGATGTGACACACATACTGAATCTGGCCTCGCACAGATTGAAATGAGAATCTTTTCTGTTGAATTGGTTAAACAGTGATGTAATAATCACAGTTCAACGGGTTAAACTGTGATCACTGATTTTGGTTTTATTGTCATTCTTTGTTAGGTGTGTAACAATATATATTGTTGTATACCATACGTGTTTTAGAGCTATTGCAATTATTATGGGATATAAAGTTTGTTTAAACCTATTGGTTGAGCTGCCAACATGTGAGCAGCGTCAACATACAGGCCTACAATCTTTTTATTTTGTGGTTACGTTTAAACGCATTTAAACTCTCTTAGGATTTAGCTTAATTCCTTTCTTAAAAAAAAGTTGAAATTAATTTTTCAATGTTAAAGGCATATTACGTTTTTAATAATTTACATACAGAAGGTTCAATCAAACCTTCAATGTTAGCCGTTCTTTAACAAAATGACAAATGTAACAATTGCAACATAATCTGGCGGAAGTTCTTAACTTTTGCGATGTGGCTAACGCTAATTCGTACAATCTTATTCGGACGTTTTACTACGATTTGCTTTTGTACCCGTGACGGTAAAGATTAGGGGCGGGGCATCAGTTTAGTTTTTCTACTAATTGTAAAAAAAAAATACAATTCACTTAATACGAGTTACTCACCTCATAAAATGGTTACACATTTCCATTAGATCAGGTAAAAAATTGCTATTGTATAATATTTTATCTTTCACATTTCGTTTAATTAAATATATCGCAATTTAACGGATAGGAGCGTGTATCATATCGAAACAGATACTATTATCCAAACTGACGTGTGCTGTAAATGTGCAAACGTTTATATTGCGCATTTACACCTGATACCTTGTACACGCTCGGCGTCAACAACAAAAAGTAGATCCTCCACTCGCTGTGTCACCTGTGATGGATGAACAGGTAAAAATTGTGTTATTGGCCAACAGTGACAGCGTTATATTTAAAAACATCTCTTGAGAAATACAAAAGTACGCTCGCTCCCAAGGACACCAAGGAAGAGGGAGGGGAAAAACTGAGAAGAGGGAACGTGCGGCGGAAGCTGCAGTGGCTATAAATTTAGCCGAAGTGAAGCATATTGGGCAACGGCGAAGGCAGCCATCATTCCAGAGATTGCATCCCTCTCTCCTTTCATACCAGCAAAGCACATAGTTCATTGCCATCCGCGCGAATCTCTCGCATTGCCACTTTGCAGGAGATTTGGCGGACTCATAAACAATCGCACGTCATGATATCTCAAGGGTAGGCGATGGGAATTGGAATAGTGCCTCGTCGCTAAAATAAATGGGCTAATAACGTTCCCATCCCTGTGTTGACTCACACCTTTGGAAAGAAAAGTGATGCCTAACCTACAGTAGAAATGATAACAGCGGCGTGAATTATGAACGGAAAACTTAGTTTTGAGAAAGACGGATAATATCCAGACTCCCTAAAATCCAAGTACAAGACTTTGTTCGCAAACCATCCACACACCTTTGATGTTTTTATTGCATCACTCGACTTCACGTAAACCGCCAAGCATGCACATTCAGAGTTACTTCTCCCGCTTTCTTCTCGAACAACAGCTAATTACAATGGCGTAACGTTTATGGGTTTGACATTTTGAAGGGTCCCCTGCCACATCTGACCCCCTCCACCCTAACCACTCCATCACACCTCCCGCTCGCTTCACATCTTTCACTTTAGCCTTTCAGAGCGGCTGGAGAGATGTTAATCCTGCACGTCTCTCCTGACTCGCTGTCAAGGGTTCAGGACGGGGCGTTAACATTGATCTCCGTTCAGCCGTCGTGGAAATTAAAGCTTCCTTCTCCCTCATGTGGATTGCAATAATGAAGTGCCAGAGAAACGGTTTACCTCGCGGAGGATGCTTTAAAAGGGAGTCCACGCGACAAGGAATAAGTGAACTGTAATGATAAGCTTGTGATGTGACTTCATTTACTGCTTTTGTATGTGTCGAGTGAAAGCGCGCAGGTGCTTATTATAACTAGAAGAATGGTTCACGTCTCTTTGCAAAACTGTGTCTTCAAATGTTGCGAATTGTTTGGAGGAGATAATTGGGGCCACACGTTGCTGCGGGCTGGAGTTCATTTCAAGAGTCTTTGCTTTTGAGACAATCGCGCGTCCTCTTTCTTCAGATGTTTTTGATGTGAGGCAGAGGTGAAATGGCCTCTGGGATTGGGTTTTGCAGATGCTTTGGGGACATTCGGGTACAGTTGATGAATAGGTTGATGTTTGTCCTTCAGAAACAGTTTGCATCACTTATTTTATCGCATCCCGACTACGTGTAAATCAAAGTAATGGCTTCAAAACTGTTCATTTGAGCTGTTGCGTCTTTTTCAATAAATTACCTTTTTAGTTCAGAGAAAGGAGAGTCTGAAAAAGTTTTTAAAATGCCCTTTTAACTTCGACTTGGTCGTTCTAACCCCGTAAGACTTCAATCTTTCCACAATCCAATTACATTCAGAGCACAATCCGAAATTATCTACTGTAATATGGCTGCTTATCTGACTTTCTTCTCCCAGAACTGGACGTTTTATTAGTTTGATTCTCTTCTCCGCGCGTCCGTGTCTGAGTGAGTGTCGGAGTCGTGGAACAGACTGGATCGGCGTCCCCACTCGGCAACCTACACCCTTGAGTAATGCAGGCCATCTGCTTCCGAAAAGCTTTGTCAGCAAAACGGGGTCGGCCGAAAAGATTTCAATTATCAATATACCATTTAATACATCGCCCGCAGGCCAAACAGGCTGGCGTGCAGACAGCGCGAGATGGAGGATGTTATTTCTCAGCTACATGGGTGGATTCTGCAACGTGGCAAATCGAGGTTCAAAGCCGGCTCCCATCCATCACGCGCCGGAGAAATGATCATGCCAGAGTAGAAGCAACCGTCCCAGCCCATAGGAAAGAAAAATCACAGATGAGATCTTCTCAGTATGTCAATAGTTTATTCTTGACTGCGGTGAATTTAAATTGGAGAGCGCATGGAAATGTGTGCTTTTTAGTTTTTTGTCTAGACTCCGTAAATGGACAGTTGATTAAATATTTTTAATTCAGTCATTCGGCAAAGCAGCAAAAACGTGACGACCTCCTGTGTCAGCCACCGTAGTGCTTGGAAAGGGAGGGGTGGAGTGAGCCGTTGGTTGCAATTCCCAACCTCACCACTAGATGCCGCTTAATTTCATACAATGGAGAAAGATATTTGGAAGAATGCTTATAACCAAACAGATTTTGCCCCACATTGACTCCCATAGTAGGAAAAGTTACTTTATCAAAAATCTTTTTTGTAGACAATTTGAAGAATGAAGGACAGCAAAGAGTTCTGGGGCACTTTTGACTTCCATTTGTTTTCCTACTATGGTAGTCAATGGGGGGCAAAATCTTTGTTTATAAGCATTCTTCCAAATATCTTTCTCTGTGTTCATCAGAATAAATGTATTCAGATTTGGAACAACTCGAAGGTGAGTAAATGACAGAATTTTCATTTTTGGGTGAAGTATCCCTTTAAATAGTTAGCCTAATTCTTTATAAAGCTGTAAATGAAAACCAAACAGTTTTGAACATGCAGCTTGCACTTATTAATGCCCAAGCGGCACACAAGAAGTACGGTTTAATTTACAAAACAAAGCGAGTAAAAGACTTTGTAATATCACACTAAATATCTTCTGATGTCTTTGTACTGATCAAAGCAGAATTCTTCCAAGCACCTGCTTGGATGAACATCATTTGTACATAGAAATGCAAATGGATTTGTTTTATCAAGATTTAAGAATTAGCATACAGTGTTCCAAGAATCATCTGATGATGGCGGATATGCTTTTCCTTTACGCAAATGATCGAAGAGAGTTTAGTTCCCAGAATGTCATTGTGCGGCGTACTGTGTACATATGCTGCACTATAATGATGGAGGCTGAATGGCATTGTGGGTTTTGACAGTTGGCCCTGTGCCTTTCTATAATAGTCAGCTGTGTGATGTTGTTTTGAAAGGTTTTTTGCATCCAATCTGTCATTATCCATCTATCACATCCCTGGCATTGGGGAAGGTTTCACCTTCACAGTGAATATACTTGTGGAGTCCATTCAAGTTTGATATCGCACACAACCACAGCTATACTCTGAAGAAGGTGCTGTGAAGGGCATTAGAGAAAAGTTCCAGCTAACCTTGAATCGGATGGATTGGGAAAAAAACCCACTTTAACCCGTGTTTCATATAACCAAAACAAACCCGTCTGTTCAAATCTCATTTATATTAGAGAATCATATTTATTCTTTGCACAAGATTGTTGCGTGGACACCTGAATGCCTCCATTCATTTGTCTTCGAAGATTTCCATTAAAAATTCATTTGTTTTCGGTTCAAATTGTCAGTTCAAAACAGTAATAGCGTGACATTAAATTTTAAATGGCGTTTCGGTGCAGATGGGATTCCTGTCGGACGATAAACACTCTGGAAAGGTTTATTAAAAATTCACGACGTGCCGTTCTGTAATTTTGACTGAAACATTTGCCGCAGGATGACACGTTGTATGTGCATTATATTACCAACGCTTTAATCAGGGTTTCTCCTGCGTTTTCTCTTCCAACATCTGCTTCGGAGCTTCAAGGTTAAATTTGCCTCCGGGGTCTCCGCAATTGTTCGCGGCATATGTTGTTTATGAGCGGCTTCAAAACCAGCTGCCCTTTCCCCGAAACAAAGCCGTAAAGTTTCAAATTCAGCTTTAATCTGAGATACCCAAATGTCAAAGTCAACAGCACGCAACCAGCTTGAACTATGACTTGCTGATTTTGGACGCTCTTTTGAATGATATCTCCCGAGTGTATTAGGCGTTCTGAACAAAATGACGCTTTGATGCATAATGGGCGCGTTGTAAAGCGCTTCCTGTTTGTCTTCAAAGCAATTTTCGAGGGAATGATGAACCGTGCCAGTCTTTTAAACAAGTGACAGATAATTGTAAACGCTGCATCCGGTGAGACAAAAGGAACATGTTGTATGCCATTTTGACTTCCTTCTCTCAAGGACGGACTACCACCTGCTGAAAAATCCTGTTTTATGTGCATGTTTATGGACACCTGGACTCTTGAGACAAGTCTGATTGATGGCTAAGAGCTCTAGGGAGAATTCTGCCCTACCCACAGACACACCTCTGTATCCATTTATCACAATCACTGTACGGGAGAGAGAGGCGGTTCTCTACCGACAGAACAGCACCCAGTCACCAGCCGTGCATCACAGAGGAATGCTGGGAGATAATTGGACAGTTGGTGGGAGACAACGGTACATTGGCGAGAAGGTTTGGACAGGATACGCGTATGGGCAGATGGATAGAGAAATGCGTGAAAACTGCAGATGAAGCGGGTTAGAAGAGCTGGATGTTGGGTATGACTTGCGGATGAGGGAACCAAGAACGTGATTCATGAATGGACGAATCTGCTTTGCCAGTTCTGTTAAGTGAATCAAGAACACTTATGAATGAGTGATTCCTCTGAATTAATCTGACTCGCTCACTAAACTGGGTCATAGTCATTCTGGAAACCGGTTTTGTAAAGTTGCACTTCCTCTACAGAAAAGCCACATGAGTTTCACATGTGCAGGGGACAGTTTTATTGCTCAGAAGTTGCTCTTGCAGGAGATTTGAGGGAGTTATCAGTGTTATTTATTTATTAACTTAGTCTCGGGGAAACAAATGAGACAATTGTTTAGAGACGAGAAGAGTATGGAGGTGTAAAATAAATATATAGAGGTAAATCATTTGTATTCGGCTAAATTTGGTGAGAAATGTTTGAGTTCGTATTGAGAACTTCAATAATATTGACTTAACAAATCTGAGCTCTGTTTGAGACTGTTATCTTTTCTGAATGGGGACATTTTTTTTAGATTTCTGGATCTTTTTTCAGGAGAAATATCTGAGACGCAGGGTACTTGAACAAAAGTGTTTAATTGATGTCTAGGAGAAATAATTGAGATAATGAATGAATACATAATTTTTCTATATAATAAATATATCTTATTTAAATGTTACTGTTTTTTTATTATTAGATAGTTTTCAATTCACGCCAACTTTGTCCTGCATTACCAAAGTTTGTACTACAGGTCATTCATGTCAGTTTGTGTACACAAGTTCTGTATAAATGCATTTTTCTTTCAAAATTTTGCTCTCTCAAAAGTACAGTCTCATTGATGGCAACCAGAATCTATAAATTCCTTTTGATCGCGACACCTGTGACGTCAGTCCCGCAAGTGTATCTCCATTAGCGGTGACCCCCGACCTTCTCATCGGATCACACGTTACCCATCTCCTGTGCTCTAACTGCACATGTTCAGATGTCATTTATGAAGGTGAGCTGGACGCTTTCTGATGTGTCTAACCGTTTTGATACTTCCGTCTCTTGGACATCCCGATCGTTTGAAATGCAATTATGCTAATGGCAGTTGAGTTGAGCGTCAGCGCTGCATTCTGAACGCTCTTCACCCTTTTGGAGTAATGAGTCTTAAAAGCATATCGTTCCTGCTTCCCCAATAGATGTGTGGTGGGCAGGGATGCACTGCATTGGCGATGGAGCTTGTGAAAATGTTTACAATTCAGAGGGGTCATACACTGCATCAATCTCTCTCTCTCGGATCTTAAATGTGTTCTTTAGAGAGAGCATTTAAGGCATATGTGAATAGCAAGCATTTATTTTGAAGGATATTGTTTGCAGTTCTGAAGAATATTTATGTTCTCTAATGTTTACTTAAAATGTCAGGTGAGAAGTGAAACGGCAGTTCGTTGACTGGCCGCTAGAGACGGAGCAGAATTGAGCCCCATGTTCACAGCCTGGCACAATTTTTTGGGGGGTCTATAACGCTCATTTTGCCCTTCAGATCAAGTGTGAGGGGAAAAAAATTGAGTGGCATGTGGTTCCATGTCCTGCCATTTTGCCCATTTTCGATTAACCGGGAGTGACGCGCTGCCAAGATGGCGACCGCCGACTCCGCCCACTTTAGGCGTCAAAATTGCTCTTCACAAACCTACGAGTGACGACACGGACACTACGTCAATGTTTTATTCAGTCTATGGTCCATCTATGATTAACAGATGCACAAACAATAATCATCTCTAAATGGGATATAAAGTTGGTGGCTCGCTCTCCTCTATATATGCGTCTGATCTGAATGATTTGGAAATTGGGCTGTTCTCTGTTTTGTAGACCGTATGAACTGATTTTATTGGCTTTATCTTGTAGTTTGATTAACTGATTATACCAAGAGCGCAAACAAATATTTACCCCTCTCATTTCATGAATGTTTCCCCGTGCCAGCCTGTGGCTCAGTTTGGCTGCTCCGAGCTCCAGGAAATACTTGTGTTGTGTATGCGAGCATCAGTACATCAGAGATTAGCTGTAGCCCTCCTCTACATTACTCACACATTTAAAGTAGAGGATCCGACCCCCTTGGGGCCCACTGTGCTCACACAGCGATAATTAGCTTCAAGTGTTCTATTCTGGGATAATAAAGCAGCGTGCCACATCAGAAAAACCTCCACAAGCAGCCGAAACTGTCGCTGTTTGAGCCCGAGCATATTGAAATGTACGGGTAGGACACAGCGGGCCGCATTATAGCTTCTCCTGCCAAGTCAACTGAGGTCAATTTTGAAATAATGTTTAATCGCTTCCCCCCTCGGAGTGTCCCGAAGACATTAATTACGGGATATAATTTGATATGATATCCGCAACCCTGAGAGTGAGCCAAAAGTCGACGGCGTGTGTTTTTTTTTTTCTTCCCCATCGGATGAGAGAGACGGCCATCGCGGTCGGTTCGAACGCCGCTCTAACCAGGCCCGAAATAACAGATGGTGAGAACTAAAAGACGGCGGTGGCTTTTATCATCGTGTCTGCTGAATGACATGAGCGTGAGTGACGGTAGATCAGGATTTCAAAATGAATGGGACGGTTTTGGAAAGGGAGCGCTAGAGTTGGTCGATTTCTCAGGGATTACGTGGAAGTGGGTTTGATGTGCTCTTGCTGAAGCTCTTTGGTTCGGTGTAGCAGGAGCGCGTCGCCATCTTGAGAAACTAAAACTAATAAATAGTCCAAAGGACAATCAGAATGATGATAAGGATGCTTCAATAGATTATTCTCTTCTCTCTCTTCACTTTCTCTCCGTCTCTCTCGCTCTGTTTGTTTGTGAGTGTTTCTCTTTCCGTCCATCTCGCTCTCTGTACTGTATCTCTCTCTCTTAATTCAATGTCAATTCAAGTACTTCACGGGCATGATTGTGATTGTTGAACATAAAATATTGCCAAAGCATCTAAACATGTACTGCACTGTACTGTACTGTACATACTCAAAAGGGATAAGAGAAGAAAAAAAATGACAAAGGGAAATAATAATAAAAATCATAAAACATAAGTTGTTACTTTCATTTTCTACTGTAATTAATATTATTAAAAAAACATTATAGTAATCAAAAGGTGCTAAAAATGATTACAACCAGACTACAAGTATTATATAAAATAACTATGTATTAAATAAATACAATAATAATGATAATGATGGCTATAATAACACTAATACTAATACTACTAAAAATAATAATACTCATATTAATACTACTGATACTAATTCTACTATATAATCATAACCATAATAATAGTGTTATATAGATGTTTTTCACACTCTTAATGAAAAAAGACATTGAATGAAAGACAAAACCATTTCTGGTTTTAAATAAGAAATAACTGTTCTATTGTGAAGAATGTTCTGGTTTTTGGAAGTGTTTTTATGGATTTATTATTTTAATTGTCATGCACTGAACTCCTTTGATTAAGATGTTTTTAAATCCCAAGTCTCTGTCTCTGTATACAGACGCATTTCATGTTCTTCCGTCTCTGTGGAGATGCTAGACGTGATCTTGTAGTTGAAGCTCCGATAAGATCTTATTAGCTCACCCCTCCAGCTTTGCTTTCACCAGCACTGACATGTCGGAGAACCGTAAGTGAAACACTGGTGTAGCAAGAATTGGCCATTTATCCACCAACTTCTCATGAGAGAACCCAATATATCAGCTTTAACTTCACAGGACTCCAGCTAGCGTCTGCGCTCGCTGCACACGAGGAGCTGATGAGATCCAAAAAGTTATGCAACTACAAAGGCCACTTAACCCAATTTCGTCTTACGTCACTTTATTCTTGGCGGTCTGCTCTGCTTGGTTTGGCTCGCTGATGTGGAGTTTAGCGTTGTGGGTGGCCAGGACAAACTGCTGCTGCAATGAGAGAAATGAATTGTCATTTATTTTGCTTTGATTGGGTCGCCGCTGGCATTGCTGTGCTCATTTAATTCCAGCAAAAATAGCTACTTAATTCTCACGTCTTTCTATCTGCCCGTACTGCAGCTGTGACTCTCTATTCTCGCATGTAATTAAGGCGCTAATATTAAATCTATTAGAGGCAAAAAATTGAGTTGTCAATCAGCATGAAAATCTGGAGTTTGGAGGATATTTGTTTGCCATGTTGGCTGGTCGATGAATTCTAACTGTACGCTCACTAGCAAGTGACAGATTTTTTTCTTTTCGTTTTAACTGGTTGATAACACGACAGTGCAGATTTTTAAACCCATTTATCCGTGACTGATTTTTGTGTTTCTGTATCAAGAGGCAATTTCTTGTGCAGCCCCTGATTATGTTTATGGTGAAGTAATGAACGCCGGATTGCATTTGACACACCATCATCAATGAGCGATATTAAATTTGACACGCTGTAAATCAGAAAGCAACCCCAGACAAATGACAGTCACATCTCCGTCTTGGCCAACACGTTTAATTGCGGTGATTTACGGCCGAGTGTTTTTCAGTCGCCGTCACTGGGTGTAAACTCAGCAAAGCCGCTTTGAGCTGTGACCGACTCGAGTGTTAAAACATAAACTAGCAATTAGAAAAAGATAACACGTCCCTCACGGGATCGCCGGGGAACTCTTCAGCCATCTGGGACAAATGGAGCATTTGGGACCCGACTGCAAGGTTTGCGCTCGGTCTAAAGTGAAGCCTTCTGGTTTTTTTTTGGAGGATTAGAACCGTGTTGTTATTGAAGATCCGAGCGTTTGGGAAAATGTGCATTTCATCTGATAAAGTATTTTTACATGATTGCATTAGTAATGCACTGTTGCTTATCTCCGTGCTGTAGAAATGTGAACTCGGAAATAGAAAACTTAAACTAAAGTCGGTAGATTTCTGCTGTGATTTTTTTTTTCCCAACATAATGTAGTAATATAGTGTTAGTGTATGTATTTTTTTCTGCATGGCTTCTGGAAGACCTTAAACGTGAGTGTTGACCTGCAGCCAGCAAACAAGCCTGCGTACTTGATATGAATTTGTTATTGTTATCAAGTACACTTAAGGAAAGTACAAGTATATTTTAAGTGTATTTTATGTCTTACATAAACTAAAATGAAGCATAAATAGTATTCCTTTAAGTGTATTGTTACTTGGAACTAAAGCGGCTCACATTTATGTTTATGAAAGTATACTTTAAAGGGATAGTTCAAACAAAAAATGAAAATTCTGTCATCATACACAAGTTTTTCCTAACTTGTATAATTTTCTTTGTTCTGCGAAACGCAGAGGAAGATATTTGAAGAATGTCAGTAACCAAACAGATCTCGTAGTTATAAACTAGTTTATGGACGTACACTCTGAAGTAGACGTCGAGTACAAGTTTAGTCATTTTTGTACTGCAACTACTGTATACTCATGACTACTTAATCAAATCGGTGAACATAACTTTAAGCCAAGTGTACTTAATACTTCATTTTACGAGTATAAATAGCATACATCTCCATCAACACACTGGGTACAAATAGCTATAGGCTATATATATATACTTGGACTTCTGTCAGTGTAAGTTAAGTATGTTTCTGAAATGCACACAAAGTAGACGAAGTGTGTCCTTATTGTCATGTGCTAAATGAAATCCAGTACACGTGCCTCGCTAGCGATGCTAGTGTAAGGAATAAAGCACACTGTTCCAGATGAGACGGATGTGTGTGTGCTATCAAGAGCATGCAGTGTGAAATCTGAGAGGTTGTCAAGCGCTTTGATTAGCACAACTAGCATGTAGCACGTCGTTGATGAACTCCTCCATCCGTGAGGGGAACTACTGGGATTATCTTCACAGCTATTCTCTTTAAAGGAAGCGTTCACTATCTGATTTCCCATGTGTTACTGCTTAGCATTCCATCCGAGAACGCCGTTGAATACTAATAAACGCACACAGTCTAATGGAGCATGTTGACGTGATCCATTTTTAAATTGATCAGATTTGTTGTCTTTATAGTGACACATGACAGCACCGTTTCAGAGAACAGTAGATCTCTTAAGTCCGTCACGTTTGTGTTTTAGCGGTGTTAACAGGTTTGAGCGAGTTCTGTGGTTTCGAGTTGAGGGATGAAAGGCCAAAACCTCATGAAGGAGGCCGTCTCGACTCGAATGGATGGATTGTATCATTCATCTCCGGGACTTTACAACATTCATTTAGCTGTCAGTCATTCTGGGAGCTGGGGCTTTCTGATGAAGCCCTCTGGTCCAGGATCATTAAGACGGTGTCACGCTAAACTTTAAAGTGTTTAGTGCATAACAAGACCACATTTCCAAAGCAATTATCCTGGACAATGGCACTTTATCATGCCTCCGTGCAATTACACATTCAGAAACACTTAGGAGTCATTTGAGAGCCTGTGCCCGCCATTTATTTCTGCTGCACAGATATGCTTTAAATACACCGTGACTCACAGATCAAATGCATGTAATATACTTGTCGTCATATATATTTTATATAGGGGCGGTTTCACGGACAAGGATTAGTTTGAGCCTAGTTCATTTAGGATAATTAAGTTCTTTTAAAAAACATACTTAACAAAAAAACATTACTGTGTGCATCTTGAGACAAAAAAACATCGCTGTGATATATTTTAAGATATGTCAGTGCAAGTTGTTTTCGATCAAGGCATCTCTCACATTTAAGTTAGTCTGAGACTAGGCTTAAGCCCTGTCCCATAATGTTTTATTTTTCATTTTTGAAAATTGCATTTGGATTGATATTACTTGGAATGCACAATAAAAATGGATTGATTTATTTTTTAAACTGCGTTATCGGTTTTTGCTAATGTTTTTGCAAACTATTCATATATAAAATATATAAATCTTATATAGAATTAAAAATGACACCATTTTTAAACCAATAAAAAAGTATATTTAATTAAATTAAAACAAATATATGCATGGCATCACTCAAAAGACAAGTTAAAAAGTTATGGTGTGGTTCACAATCAAAAATACAATCAAATAAAATACAAGTACATGCATGGCATCTCTCAAAAGATAAGATAAAAAGTTATGATGCTGTTTACAATCCAGTGTTTTATGCGTTTGGAAAAAAAAATGTTGCAGCATTAGTGTCAGTAAGGCCTTAATTGAAGAGTTTAATTTATAACAACAATATAAACCTAAAGAGATTTTTAGGCCCGATTCACATTTCGTGTCTTTTCCGCGCGCATATTCATTATTTTAAATGTAGACTAGGGGGCGACGCGGTCGAGACGCGCATGCGGTGCGGCACGCACACTTTTCTAGGCGTGTCTGAGCTGCATCCAGATAGAAATAGTTCAACCTTTCGGAGTGCCGCGCGCATACCGCGGGTCATTTGAAGCGAGAAAGCGGCACGGCTCACGTTTTCCGAGCTGTTATAGACGTGAAATGTGAATCTTGCATTATATGGTTTAAAAATCTGAGTATTTCAAGCCCCACCATCTTGCCTGTTGCACAATGCATTCGGAATGAGTTTTGAGCTAAAGTTCAATACTTTAGCTTCAGGGATTGTTTTGTGTATATAATAACAGTGCTAACAAATATGACCCTGATGAACATGTGCGAATATTGAAACGGACTCATAAATGCTGTGCTGCTGTGTTGCATCATTCACTGAATAAAGTGAAAAATGAAACACTTCAGTGTAGCTTCATAAAAAAGGTCTGGCGTGGAAATCGGG
The DNA here is from genome assembly GCA_006030095.1 of Triplophysa siluroides. Classification (NCBI taxonomy): domain Eukaryota; kingdom Metazoa; phylum Chordata; class Actinopteri; order Cypriniformes; family Nemacheilidae; genus Triplophysa; species Triplophysa siluroides. Next base: position 1,013,142 of record VCII01000066.1, read on the forward strand.
CTGGTTTCCTCAGGGGCTCTGGCCTGTTTTAGATGATAATTGAAAATGATGTAAAAATAGTGGTCTGCTGCAGACACAGGTCATATCTCAGATGGCTCGGCTGGCATTTGGCCTCTCCTTTGAATTTCTGTATAATTAATAACGTCGGGATGGGCAGCGTTCAAAAAGCTGTTGTGCTTGGAAAAAACGCTGAACATGTCACAAGCATAAGTGTTGCTGCACATACTGAACCCGTGCGCCGACCTCGCGTCTTTGTGGCGTGTTCAAGCAAATGGAGTAAATGGATTTTTTCGAATCCCTTAGGACGGCTTGCTTGTGAAAATTTTTTGTACTGTGAAAAAAATCAGAGTGAGGTTTTCTTTCCACTTCACTGATGATAATCAATTCTCAGGTCTGAATCAAGAGACGAGTCTGAACAACATCAGTGCGTTGTCACCAATCAGCTGTCAGCTCCGCAGTACATTCCAGGATGTGCTTGGTTGCCATGGACACGAGGAGAGTGCACCGCTATGACACGTGTCGAGAGAGAGAGACGCGGAGATGGGCAGAGGGAGCTGAACCAAACGCATGGGTAGACAGGAATCCTTTCACGCTACAAACGTCAGCGCTCATGATTTACCATCGAATGATTATTTTACGCAGTAATTCTTTTGTTGTACACAAATCTTTATGCGTGAGGCCAAAGAAAGATATAAACCGGGTTTGGTTTACGCTGATTGCAGACGTGTGATTATAAGACGCATTGGTTGGGATTTGTAGTGGTGAAGAATCGACAGGCGTGTAATCTTGTAATTCAGCGACAAGGATTTGTAAAATACTGAAACATTCACATGCAATCAGTCTGGTAATCCCCAAAAACATTTGGTGACATTTTAGCACATTAGAAGCAGAGGTTGCTCTCGGGGGATTCATGGAGATGTTTGATTCATCTACTATAGAATATAGATGTGATTTGGAGAGTTTGTCTTTTTTAGGGTGAAACATCTGAGATGCGAGGGATCTCCATTTTTCACCTTGGAATTATAAGGCTCTTTCTTGCATTTTTGTCATTTTTCTTATTCTGTGAATAATTTACATTGTTGCGTTTCTTTTCTTTGTGTTGTGTATATTTTGAAACTTAAAGGCTCAATATCTCAAAACTGCTCAGAATATAGATAGAACCTTAAAATCCCAAAAAGGCAATTTAATCCATTTTAATCTATTTATTTGCTTGGTTTTTCTTTCTTTTTTTCGTGTCTTTTGTGGGCAGATATTCTGAGGGTGCAGGAGGAGGTTTGGACTTTTTGGGTTGTTGGCATTAGATCTCCTCTTCTGTTCACTAGCTTGTGGAAGTGTGATTCTCTTTTCACATATCGTATGTTGTCATTTGTAACCGTAATGGCTAATTCATAACTGTTCTGAAAAAACAAGTGGAAAGAAATGGGTTTGTGGAATACATGAGAGGAATAAAACGTGCGAGACCTCAGGTGAGCCGAACACTGCCTGGGATCAGTCAATCTTTGATGTCGGCATCACGGCATCACAGCAACATCCGCTGTAATCTCCAAACACGGCATTCAGGGATAGAGGCGGAAGAAATTTCTAGGATGACTTCCATTCGTCAATCCTCACATAGTGACAGCAGGCACGTCCATCAAAAATAGAAAACTTCTAGATAAGAAGCAAAGGGTTTTAACCACTTGAATACACGCACTTCTCTGTTGCTCGGTGTGAACATCAAAATGAATCACCTCGGTTGGAGCATTTATTCTCGCTGGGTATTTTTATAGTCAATCGGCTGCAGTAGGAAACCGCAAATGTCCTCAGGAGAACGAATTCAATTAGAAGTCCTACTGAATCAAAACTACCGAGTTAACATCTCCGCAGATGTGTTGGGGTCAGCTGTACATCAAATAAATACTCTTTCCTATCGACACAAGGGAGCCATGCTGTCCAACGGTGATAAAACGGGCCTTTAATTCTCAGTTAACCTGTGGTGTTCTGATATTTATTAAGATCCATTTAGTCGAGCGTTGAGACCTCATCTGTCGGATCATTTGATTCTGCGGTTGCTTTAGGGAGAAGTCATTAATTTGAAGGTACAGCATTGTAAGCAGGGCAAGAAAAGCCCGGTAAATGCAATTACTGTTCGCAGGGAACAAAATAATAGGTCTGTGTTTTATAATGCAGAGTTATGAGATTGCTGAACTGAACTGGCTGTGTTTTTCTTTCTCTAAATGCAAACGTTACAATGGCTTTTGTGTTTAAGAGCGCGTTGTCGAGATGTTTGCACCCGGTTGCGCTTATGAAACACAAACACAGATACGGCCCGGAGAAGCCACGAATCTGAGATGCTGGAGAGAGCGTTTTACTGATGCTGTAAGTCCTCCTGCACATCAAGCGTGAAGGCAGACCACAGCGCACATGTTGCTAGGCAACACCTTGAGGTCGCTTCCCACAGCTGCTGTCCTGATTAGTTAATTGTGTAAGTAAACAAAATGTTGAGGAAAATCACCGAACCTCTTTCCATCCACAAGCGTCAGGCCAAATGGTTTACCATAGCAGCTGTTACCTAAAAACACTCTCGCTTATTATCCGTTCACAGGTGTTTTGAGGTAAAATGTCTTCATTTAGAAATATTTTCTTGCATCTCATGAAAACATGTTGAGGGGAAATAGTCATTAATGAGAATTACATTTTTCTGGCATTATAGTAAAGTAAATTATTGATAATGACGCTAAAATTTACATGATTTATTCACCCTCATGTCATTTCAAACAAGAATGAGTTTCTTCTGCAGAACACAAAAGATATTTTGAAGAATGCCTGTAACCACACAACATGTGTGATCATACAATGGATGTCAATGGGGTCCAACGACATTTTTCCAAAATATTGTTTGTATTCTGCTGAGGAGCTGACACATACAGGATTTAAAGGATTGTTTTGGTGGCGACTATTTTGTAAAATACAGAATGTATGACTTTAGTATTTAAAATAAAAAAACATCAAAATAAAATTTATTTTAAAATAAAATAATATAAGCAAAATTTGGAAATTGTGCTCAAATTGTCACGATGTAAATAAATCATAAAAACACTATATATTATGTTTATTAATAATAGATGGGTAGTTTCTTAATTTTTTTTGGAAGTGTACATCTTGACAGTTTTTGTGAGATTTATCTCCGTCTTCGACCAACTTTTGTCATTCAGTTTGAGTCCATGCAGATCATTTCCTAACCCGATGGAAACCTGCATTTCAAAATATATAATCCACATAATCTCTTTCAAGGCGCTTGTGTCAGCAACAGTCCGTTTGTATAATTTCATGTGCAGAAGGACTCGCCTGTATTGCAGCTTTCTTCCCTTGAGGAGTCTCTCCATAGCAACGGCTCTGTTACTGTAGACATGCAACATTGTTCACGTCGAAAGCAAATGAGAAAACGGAGACGGGAAAACAAGCCGAGCGACATCTCTGATAATCACGCTCCAAGTTTAACTTCGTCAATGTGACTAAATCACAGCGTGATGGCAAGAATAACTAACGGCCAGATGGAAGCGCGTTGATCAGTCTGTTCGATCGCAAACTCAAAGCTTTCAAGTATAAATTCATTAATCACTCGGATGAAAACACAGCGCTGATGGAGATGACAACACGTACCATTTTTTTTTGATTAAAAAACAGCAGGAAGCTTGTAATGAAAGGCATGTCCTAAAGTTGATCATGTGTATCAGACATTAAGCCTGCTGTTTATTCCATGTTTTTTAGATGCCGTGATCTTCCAACAGAGGGTTCAGTTCGCTCGCAAAGCTCAGGCTTCTTTGAAGAACTAAGTGGCTCGCAGACGGTTTGGTAACACGGACTGTGACGCAGTCTCTCCGCGCCGGCACTATTGACAATCAAATCAATTACTCTCCCCGTTCCTCTGTTGCAAAGTGCAGCATGACAAGCCTTTGACTATTGCCAGGTTGACCTTTGCTACAAAGAATTCCTAGCGAGTCGCCGCCGCTGACCTCATTAATAGGAAATGTCACAGCAGTAATTACGACTCGCCGTGTGAGTTACGCCGGGTGCCCGGCCGCCTCGAGGTATGGCTGTGGGGGAAATGGGTGACTTTAAACGAGTTCTCAAAGTCATTTATGGGTTCGCCTGGAAAAATCTAGGCGGGAGAATATGGGGGAACAATAATCTAGTTTTTTGTTGGACCACCGCCCAACACATCCTTGAATCAGACCGGACCACAGGACGACTGTCAGACATGAGATGGTGTTACGGAGTTGACATTGTTTTTAATGATCACACAATTTCTAAAAATAAAACGGTCCGTGATTAGTTTTTTGATCGGCATCAAATCAGATTAACATAACTACAAAAGCATGAGCACAAATTGACTTTGTAGATATTTCAAGAAACGATTGTTTGTTGTCTCTTCCAATATCTCCGCAATTGTAAACGGAATTAAACTCTCCTGTCTGCCACGAAGTGAACTTCACAAATGTCCCAAGGGACATGTTTTGGTAGACGATTGCGCCCATCTTGTGTTGACCTTTTGTTCATAGATTGTCTCTATCTATAATTACCTTTTTTCAGACTGTTGTGAAGTTACTGGGGGGAGGTGGGGTCCATTGACAGTAAATGTTACGAATTGCATAACTAACAGGAACGATAAAACTGAAAAAGGTTTAATACACGAGGCTGTCAGGCACGGTACGACTGTAATATGCGCAAATCCATTATTTTTCATGATATTAAAAAATCCTTTTTATATTCTTTTAACTGGATTTGAAGGTCTGAGTCATATTTTACCCCAATTTAAATTATAATTTAATTTTAATTTACATTTATTTTAACATCTTAACATGCACAAGGGCCATGTGCCGACCAGAAGTGTGTCTGCATTTTTTATTACCTTAGTTTTACATTAATTAAAAAAAATCTGCTATTTATGCATCATATAAATGCTCAAAACAATCAACATTCATTTTGCAGTTAATACAATGCTTAGAAATAGGGCCACTTAAGATTTTTTAACCCCCTGGTATTCTCATTACTGTATTTTATATACATTTCTGTTGATTTAATCAGAAATCATTAGATGTCATTTTATTACTAAAACTTCAAGATATCTGAATGCATAAATGAAATGGAAAAATAATGTTTTTTTTAGCATTTCGTTTCAATTACATAATTTTGTTTAAACTTTGATTTTTCACTTTTTGTACTGCAATGCATTGATAACTACACACACACACAGTAGATGACAGGCAGAACAAACAGTCCCGACTCTTGCCAAGCTCAGCTGGAGGACCGTTCTGGATACCCATAATGCTTATGGTTCCATCTAACTGACAGATGCTGTAACACTGGCACAGGTTCAATTAATTTGATTAGCATTATTGTAATTAACCGATACATCTGATAAATATTTAAAAAGCCTCGACAATGACAGTGCGCTTAGAGACGTCAAGGTGTGCCTACTGGATACTGTACAGTGAATGCACCATAATATAATTTTGACTTGAATGTGTCCGTGCACTCGTGAAAACGGTTATAAGATCGATCTATGAACATCTCTGTTTGTGATGCAACTTGATGGCAACTGCATACGATGAGAGCTGAATCGTAACCTCACGTCTCGTTCACCACTGTTATTGTCATGCAGATCCACACTTCCCCCTTAATTTGACTGAGAAATTAAACAGTGTTTACTTTGGTTTCAAGAACCAGCTTGGTTATTTTTTTCTTCCCATTCATTAGTGATGGCAATTTCCTTTGTGCAAATGCGAGAGAGAGAGAATTGCACTTCATTTTTAATGCATAAGTGAGTTTTTTACCTAATCATGAAGGCTTGTACTGTAAGAAAATAGCAATTTAAATAGGAATCTAAGCATCTGTAGACCTTTAAAACTATAAATCAAAGAGTTGAAAGTCTACTAAAGTGAAGTTAAATCTGGACATCCATATGTGATTTATCATTATACTGTCTCTTCACACAGAGTTGCAGAAGTAAAAGTTCTCAAAAAGGTCTCATCTCCACCATCACATCTAAGAATATTATCGCGACAATATTAATCATATCTTCATTCCAAAGCGCCAGATGTGACATGCTGTAAAGTGAAAACACTACATCTGTTAGGCCTCATCGAGTGCAGTCGTCTATACAGACAAGAGGACTTATTATCTTGGGAATGTGGCAAATTTAGAAATCTGTGAGCTGTGCTTGTATCACTTTTCTTCTGTTCGACTTTATTACTCTCCTCTTACATGATAATGGGGATTCACATACGGTCCATCATCATGCGAGTCGTTGTGTTATTCTGTGCGGTAATTCCCTTAAGAAACGCATGATATCATACCATTTGTCCAAGCTCTCGCCAGGAGTGACCTATCATTTCTGGATGTGACAAGCATTTAGATGAATGCGATTTTCTAGTTTGGTGATATGTCACCCCTCTCTAACAGAGTCACGGTAATAATTGCGCTCTTGGGAATGTAATGCATCAACAGGACCCTTGATAGTGTGCGCTGAAAATGTGCCCTGCATATAGAACCAAAGGCAGACATTGACAAACCTATAGAGATATTGAAGAAAGGGTTTGGACATATGTATTGTCATCTCTGTTCACTGCACATATGATGCTGACTGTCCTGTTCATCTTAGCTCACAGATATGAACATTACAATTTAAAAGGATTAATATGAAACTGTTTTTCAGCCTTCATTGATGGTATTTTTGTTAGTTTGAGTGTAGTAAATATTTGGGCAGATTAATTACCATATAACTAGTTTTTGCTACAAATGGTTAAACTATAGTTACTGTTGTGGTTACTATGGTCTAACTAAAATGAACATATTTAATTTGATTTAATTCTATTTTGATTTGATTTAACTTTTTTCTTTATGTATTGGCATATTTTATTATTGTATTTTGTAATTTATTTTATGTGTTAGTATTTTTGTCTTTTTTTTTAATATATTTTTTTAAGTACTTTGCACTTGTACTTTTAAGCCATGGTTAAAACTATTCTTCTTGTACTTTTTTTTTTTGCTTGGTTAATTGATTATTGTTTTGACACTGTTTCTTGCCACGGTTCATTTTTACGGGGCATTAATTTCAAACCCTGGTTTTTTTATTATATCAATACGTTTTTTTTATAAAAATGACCCACCACTTTATAAAAGCAATTCTATCAGAATTGCAAAGCACCTTTCCATCCATCAAACTGCATTGTAAGCTTGGCGAGGTTAGCCGGCCATCAACCCACAAGGCTGCTCAAGAATACGAATAAAACACCTTCGATTGGCACTAATGCATTTTTGCAGTCTTGTAAGACCTCAAGAGAGAGAAATGAGAACTCAAGCTCAGCATCTCTCTGCTTTTAAATCAGTGCCATCGCTGTACAGGTGAGAAGAGTAGCTTTAAACACTAAGCTCATCCGGGAGGTCTGCGAGCACCTCCTAAATCCCACCATTAAAGTCCAGTCTAAAAGATAACCATGATTCACTTCAAAGTCAATAGCGTCAACCGCCGGCATTCGTCACCGGTGGCAGTCCGTTGTCAGCACGGTGATTAATTATGCTTATTTTAATTAGCTTTCCTGCCACAAAGCTAATTGCTTGTGGATTGTTCACAGAAAATACCCAGCGGCTCGAGCGCGGCGTCAAGGCGACCGTAGCGTTTATATCAAATCTGATTTAAGTAATAAGCTCTTTCAAAAGGCCACACGGCCATCAACGCCAGGTAAATGCCATGTGACCTTTTTAAAAGCGTCGCAGCGTCCCAATAAACCACGTATTAAGGCTGCGCGCCATGAACGATGTTCTACCTTTGTGTATGTTCTCTCCCGTTCTGTGAATTCAGATGAGCTAGATTTCTCTTTCATTGTGAGAAGAAAGCAGATCAGATCAGAGGCTTCTGACAGCTTCAGGAAGGCTAGTTATTTGCGAGCATCTTATCAACAGCTGTGGCGGCAGACGTATGGCTTGACTTTATCTGCGACAGAGGCGGACGTCGCGCACAAGCAGATGTGCGTGGCCACATGACCGAGGTAGATCTCGCACACTTCAGACAACGATGCTTCCGACACTTCTGCCGCTTTATACTTTTCAGCTTCACGCATGCACAAATAATATCTGATTTATTTGCGTAGAGAAATAGGACGTCTCCAAAGTTAAAGAGCAGACGTGTTCATTAGAAAAACATAGTGCTGTTTGTATACTTTTCCATTGAGAACACCTCAAGGCTGCGCTCAAAACGATGTTTTTGTGTATTGTCTCCTGTACAGTGCTAGTTTCATCTGAAGCGACACCCACTTTCAATGGCAACTACTGCATGATGTAGGATCAGAGAAATGCATCGACCGCGGGAGAATTTTATTGTTTTTCCATATCTCAGAGGACATAATGAGCTCTCAAAGAGTAAAGATTCATTGTCCGGCTTTATGGTTTCAACAGATTTTATTTTGTTGCAAAAAAAATGGTTCTTTGTAGAAGAAAATGAAAAATCCATGTATTATTTGGCATCCCTGCGTGCGAGGAAGCCTTTATTTTTAAGTTACTGTATGTTTATGTTTTGGACTTTGGAGAGGTTTAAATATAATAGAATAAGATTGTAGGCATACAGTGAGAGTGCTATAAGATGAATACGTATAGCACAGCGCATATCATTTGGTTTTGGATGAATTTGATGAGTGTTCATATTAAAATCTTTGGCTTACGACTGATCACAGTTTATGACATTGTTGCAATATAAAAACTTTCCTCTGAAAAATCGGAGCAAAAGTCTTGCGTTTCTCTCGTTTAATCTCATTGTTGTCTAGGAAGCTACTGAAATATTAAAGAAATCTCATCCGCCGTTTTTCTTTCTAATGGCCGGACGCCTTAAAGAGGATTCGAAGCGAATTTGCCATATACGCATCACTCGAGGCGTTTTTGACAAAACTAACAGTGCACTTGGAAATGGAACAGCGCTGGAAACGCAATGGATATCGTTTGCACCATTTATACAATACTGGAAACCAGCTGTGGGTGTCAGCGTCGCCTTCAACCCGCCTCATCCTACATGCATCAGCGGAAGTTAGGCGGAGTAAATTGAAGCGATCTGTGTTGATTAAGGTTGAACCGAGGACAGGAGAAAGCAGAGAAGCGAAGGTCACCCCCTTTATCTATAATCACATCACAGCCGAGCGCTACTGAAGGATCAGCGTTTCATAATTACTCATTATTCACGGGTCGGTCACACAGAGATACACAGTGATGTTCTGGTTCCTTGAGCTTGGAAATGGCATACGGGGGATGTTTAATTTAAAAATGACAAAAATGTTAATACCGCTGTTCAGACGGGTAACTATGTGGAAGAAACCACGTCTGTTTGCTTCTGGACGTTAAAACACGGAGGACTGAAATGCCGCAATTAAAGGTCAAGAACACTGCAGCTCTAAACATGCATCTCATATCTCATGTCTGGTTTTTACGAGTGATGGCTGCTGCATTCAGAATGGATCCTGCGGTTTTACGGGATCAATATTCAATCCGGCTTATTACAGATTAATCCTTGAATATCTCGGCTTCATTAAAACTATGACAGTTGCCGTGTTTTGAACGGGATGTTAGTGCATTGCTTACTGCACTTTATATACTGCATGCAATTATTTAATGGTATGTGATGCTAATTCGCTAAATTGGCGAGATGCGTCATTATTATCCAAACAGACGTCAAACTGATGTCAAATAGATGTTTTCTGTCAGATGTCATATTTATATGTCTGCAAGACGTTCCTTATGTAAAACTGCTTTTTCGAAGACATTTATCAGATGTCTTTATACATCAGATATTTTCCAGATCTTTAGCCGACATCTTACAGACGCACCTGTGCTGTCTGGGTTGAGTGATGAGAAACAGAAGGACGAGTGCATTGGATTGTGGGAGACAGTATTACAAACAGTGTGCTGTTGATCTGTGGTACATCAAATGTACCAGCTCATTTTTAAGCATGATGAGCATCCCTTGCATGTATCCATACTGCAGACTTCAAAAAATAGTTTTAAATATACCATTCCTAACATATACCCAGTGTTGTGGCATTTCACACAAACTGACTCGGTTTCATCACTTGTCAACTTGTACTTTAAAACTAGTAGCTGTTATATAAGTACGTTTATTAATTGACAGATATGAGAGGATGGTTGAATGAGATCAAGTATGCTGTGAGTACAATAGTCAATGTCATGAATTATGGTAATTATTTTACATTTTGACACCGGGAGCCTTAGGGTTTTGCCGATGAAGATCACTTGGCTGCTATCAAAGACAACAGCTTTTTGTATCTATCCTCGAAAATCTTCTTCATCGTATTGTAACATGCATTCATTCTATACCAGCTGCTTGAACACGTACTCATTTCGCTCTGGTGTGTCATTTGAATCGGTTTTTCGTGTGGAAACGACCATAAGGACCATAAGTTGTGTGTTTTCTCACAAGAACACTTTAATGTTAAATACGATTGTCATTTCACCAACAGCATCAGGGACCAACCAAACCATCCCAAAAAATAATATAATCTTTGATAAATCCGAGTCTTTTCAGTAGGGGTGTCTAGAGAGCCAGAATAGATGGCAGTCAAATTCATCACGGCAAAGTCAGCCCCGTATCTCATATGAAGTTCTGCTGCGGTGCACACAGTTTATTACAATGCCTCATGAAGCTGTCTCCACAAAGTGTTTAGAGAGAACGTGAGCTCATTCAAATGATGCCGATCTGAAATTCAATCGCGCTGTGTCAAAGATGCCACATCCCGAGAAGCTCCGAGCTCCTGCCTGTCTTTGCTCATGCTGTTTTGAGTTCTATAGTGTAAATGGAGATTAACACAACCTTGGACATAGTTTAATGAAGAGCTGGGGAGAACCGGCACATCGTGTCCCTATTTCCCGTTCCTGTTGCTCAACACGGCCACAATAAGCCTAGCCTTTGTAGAGAAAGACGAGCAGCGGGAGATAAAGGTGATAGATAAAGATGTACGCTGGAGTGATAAAAAAAGTCAAGTCGTCTTCCTCTCAGACGTTTCCTTTGGCACCGGCTGCAACCGCAAAGCCGAATTGATCATTATGGGTGAAAAACTGTCCCGGTTCAGGGCCCCGACTTGCTCGTAAGTGTCACTACGTCACGCTTGTCCCTTGAGGTGTATTTCTCCATGGTGAAATAAGTACTGGGTGATAAAAGGAAATGTTCGATAAGATGTATCGGTGCCAGAGGGAGCTCACAAAAGACCGCATGGCTCTATAGACAATATATTGGCAGATAAAATTGACTTCGATTTCAGAACCCAACATTCTCTGATCAGAGAACGGTTCTGTGTTTAAAAATTCAGAGGTCAAGATACAAGTCTAGATTTCCAGGTTTATAGATGGAAGTTGTATAATACAGGAAATCAGTTTATCAACCCAAGATAAGGCAAAGCAAGCAATTAAGCTAAACCAAATAAAAATGTATGTATCTGGTATTTGGTTTATTATTGATGCCAACCTCTAGAATATTTTATTGAAATATGTAAAATATATGAAAAAAAATATTTTATTTTTACTATATTTTATATTTATTCTATTTGAAATTGTGTTGAATTACTTATTAGAACTGGTGAGTAAATTAAATTAATAAATGGTAAATTACTAAATTAAAATATTGTTGTGGACAGTAGTGGGAGGATGAAGACAAAAAGGTTGAATAAATAAAATTAATAAATATTAGTTAATTATTAAATTAAATTAAATATTGGTGTGGATAATAGTATGAGCATGAAGTCAAAAGGTTGGAATAAATTAAATAAATATTAGATAATTAATTTAAATATTGTTGTGGGAAAGGTTGAATGTGTAAAGTCAAAGATGTTTAATAAATAAAAGATATTTTAAAAGACAAGTGAATTATTGAATTAAATATTGTTGTGGATAATAGTGGGAGCATGAAGTCAATGTGGAATAAATTAAGTTAATAAATATTAGTAAATTATCAAATTAAATATTAGTGTGAGAAATGTTAAGCGCATGAAGTCAAAATGGTTGCTCTATTCTAGACCAGGGAACACACAAATACATAAGATATTGTAAACATACCTAAACATTCACGAGTTTGCAATTTAATTGAATTTGCACAATGTGGATTGTATAAAAATGGATGATTATTGGGATTGAACCAAAAAAACTCCAACACTTAACCCGAACATCACTAGGACGAAAGCTGAATGTGCGAAATTCTATGGAAATACAAATCTTGTCAAATTGTGTAACGAGGTTGTGTTGATCAATCACTGATACAAATACAAATGGAAGCAACTTTGAAAAAAATATGTATTTTTTATGGAAATATAAACCTCCTTGTAAGTGGTTCATTATGCAAAAATGTATTTAATTTGTACGTAAATCTCTTGTAAGACGTAGGCCTAGTTTTACCTTTAGAATATTAGGACGCTCGTTTAAGGGGATTCTGTGTTTACATAGCTGAAATCTGCCCGTGAGTTTGTAAATGTGGAACTCTCCGAGCTGAAAAGGTTTCGCCTCTGACAGGTTGAAGCTCACAAATGAGGAGATTCACGGCCCACCTGAAGCTCAGGAGAGCGACAGTGGAGGCCCTGCAGGGTCCTCTGTTAATTATCAGACATGTCCGTGATTGACATCTGCCTCCCACCCCTCAATTATAACATCCCCAGTAGCTTAAAACAACCCGAGTAAACCACACGACAGCGAGGACCTCCCATCCGCTCTGTGTGCACGCTGTAGAGCCTGTGTCTGGTTTCACCCAATTATTTATGAATATGTTGTTTCTGAATTCCTTTGTGTTTGTAGTGTGATAAGGGCCATCTGGTGATGGATGCGATCTGGTGTATGGTTTTCTTATCATCATGATCGATGCAGAATGCAGCTTGTTTCGGGTCTTAAGCTAATTGGTGGTAATTTGCTGATTTACTTTTGTGTATTGTCAGATTTGAAGATACTCAACTTTCTTGGTGCAGAATATTCTTCGATTGTTTAATAGGCAGATATGAACTGAACTGCCTCAACCAGTGATGAAATATTTCAGTTTACCCGTTCTCTGGTCCTCGCTCTCCAGCCTCCTCATGTGAAAAGTGATGCGGATGTTGACCGCAGGTATGCGCCTGCAGAGCAGCTGTCCCCCCGTGACCTCATCCGTCTGAGGCATCTACGGATCAACGGAGCGTTTCGTGGCCGTCTCACGCTCTATCGAGCCCAATGACGGAACACAGCGCTAGGCCAGACCCGCGTTACCACGGGGCTGCGGGAGTCCACCCGATCCGACAGTACTTTTGACCCTGCTGGTCTGGGGGTCAACAGTGCTATTCAGAATCTAGATTTTGCTTTGAGTCTAAAGTTTTTTTTTTTTAAGATGCACTTGTCATAAATACTACTCTGAAATGTCTATTTGATTGACACTGGACATGGTGACATTACAAAGCAAATATTCTTTTAAAAATACTAAACTGAAGTAAAATCTAATTAAAAAACATTCTAGTGATGCGTGCTACTGTACATGTAGTGCATACTAAATGGCATTATCAAAGGGTGCATTAATTCATAGAAGTTCATTACAGTGCTACTAAACAGTAGTGCATATTAAATTGCATGCGTAATAGAGGAACATAATACACCGAAGTCAGCCCAACCTTTAGAGTCGAATGCACTCGAAATCTGTTTACAGAACATGTCGATGTTCTAGTACGACCGTGGACGTGCAGTTCTTTATCAGTGGTTTCTTTGAAATGGTATAAAATACCTAGCAGAGTAGAAAACAGGACTCGTTTTGCAGGAGCCCCTGCATAGACCAGTGATGCTGCATTCTGTTACCATGGAAACCCAATTTACTAGACCACATGCAACGAGGATTAATGGCTCAAAACAAATCTCAAATGAACTGATGAAACAATCTGCGAGTGATTTCGTCCCGCGACGACTTGCTTTCAACTGTTTGCTTTGCAAAATTAAGTCTTCCCTTTTAGGTCCTATAGCTCAGTTGGTAGAGCCGTGTGTAAAGGCCAAGAAGTTTGATTTGCACGTAACACAACTACTGATTAAAAGGAGAAAAAGTATACCTTGAAAGTGCTCTTTGTATAGAAGCATCTGTCAGTTACATAAATGTAAATGTTCAGTTTCTATTAAAATTCCCTGGTTCACCGTAAGTTAGCACAAATGTTGTTTACAGCACTTTGCAGTTGCTAAGCTGTGTCTTGGTTACATAAAGACATTATTGTAATTGTTATTCATTGCAACTGTTATTTTATTGAATGCACCACCAATACTTTGGGCAAATGTGTCATACTATGACTCCTAGTGGTGGACTGTGGTATATCAAGGTTTACAATCTGAGCAGTTTGTGAACACAAGACGGATGATCTGCTTTAAATGTGAATCTGTGAATCTTGCATTAAGACCAAGAAAAACATTGCATGACTTTACTTTTGTTTCTTTGCTTAAATCCATGTAATTAATTTGCACTGTGTGGACAAAAAATACAGTAAATGTATTTTCATTTATTTAATTTAATTTATGCATTTTATTTTAAGAATTTTATTTGAAACGTTTTAAGTGGTATGGTTCTTATTTTATTTAATGCCTTTCATTGTATTTTATTCTATGGGTTTTATTTTGTGCATTTTAATTTGTGCTATATATAAATTTTATTTCATGCATTTCATTTATTTTATAAGGTTTTTTGTGCTCTTTTTTTTGTGCAATTTTATATATTTTATTTGTGCCGTTTTGTGCATTTTATTTTATTTTATTAAATGCATTTATTTTGTTTTATGCATTTTTTTATATTCTATTTTATGATTTTTTTTATTCTATTTTATGCATTTTATTCTATTTTATTATATGCGTTTTTATTGTATTGTTTTTATTTTATTTTATTTTGTGCATTTGTTTTTCTTGCATTTTCCACTGAAATCTGCTATCACGTCAGGGCTATTTGAGGACAGATTGAGACAGTTTCCTTCCGGTTGCTTTGCGAGATTGTTTCAAATTGCCTTAGTTCAGATAAACATAAGACAGCAACAAGTTCTGTGATTCTCTCCATCAAAAAAAGCATGTTCTCTCTGCTCGCAGAACAGGCGCCCTCATCCGTGCTAAACAGTCGACTCCCCCCTGGGTGCGAGGGCAAAGACAGAAACAGATCAAGTTCCCCACTGGCTAAACCGTTCGCTCTGTTCCACAAAGCAACCTAGAACACTACCCCATCTTACGAATCCTTTCTGATCCGTCAAGCGTAATGCAATGAACTGCATGCATCTCGGTACCCATAACCCATCTTTCTGCAATGCTGCGAAAAGCGAGCACTTCGGGGCTAAACGAGTCCGCTGGGTGGCATTTTTTTTGCAGCGTGCCCGCCTTTGAGTATTTGATATGCATGCCTATAGACTCGAGCACTGCTGATAGGGTATTTTACCTGCTGTGATTTACAGTCCGGGCAGGATTTCGCAGTGATTTGTAATGGCACATACATTAGAAAAGGATTTATCAAAGTATGCTGCATGCTGGGAGAACTACTGACATTTAAGAGCTCTGAAGTGCGAGAAAACGTTCCCGTCCCATCCAGCGACGCCACAAGTGATTTTGCATGGGGCGTAGGGTGACGTCAGCCTTGTTGTTAATGGGGTGGGCTTCCGAGAGCAATTTCCCCTATCTGCGTCAGGTCGCTGGGGAATGGCGTAATGGGAAATCGTTATGCAAATCCAATGTAATTAAAACGAGAGCCACATGACTCAAACCCAGAGTGTGTGCGTGCGTGTGTGTGTTAATTTATATCATTAGGCAGGCAAATTAGCAGTAGCCAGAATGAACAGCTGATTACTTTAGGTCCGTGTTTGATAATGTGTCAGTGGGGTAGAAAGCGGAGTCATCCAGGACGTTTAGCCTGAACACTGTTTGTGCAATATTCTTGGCACCGAAATTGCTTTTATTTTGGAGTCACTTAAAAAGGAATTATTTCATGCATTAATGATAGTTTGACGGGTTAAGCCGTTGGTTAAAAAGCCATGTTGGAAATGATCGTAATGGGCGGCATAATGAGAGGGACAATCCCACAATTGCTTTATATTGATATTACGTAAACCAGGGGTAAGAAATCACTTTAATTCTCCTTAATAACATTTTAGAAGCACAGCATTACATAATACACAACATCTGCTGAAGATCTGTTAACTGCAGAGACTTCTCTAGTGTATCATAGCTTATATGTATAGATAAACATGACACTTTTCCGGTTTCTTGTCATGAATCTTAATGTAAGAATGATTAATGACTGTATGTGAAGGGGTGAATTTTTTCATCTTGCTTCTAACCCTTAAATATAATATTTTAATCCAAATCAGCGTTTAAAGATTTATGATATTAAGTCTTGTTTTTTATGATCGAAATTAAGGGACTTTAATATAAGAAAAATATTTGCCAAATAGCTAAGAAAAATTACTTAATTCAATCAATTCAAGAGTTTATTTTTTTATCCCATTGGCAGATATTTTTCTTGATTTTAAACATAAGCTTTCTTAATTTTTATGTAAACATGCATGACTTTTTTTCTTTTTTTTACTGACTTTACAATGACAGATTTTTACTTATTTTAATTTCTTAATTAAAATTGTATTATTTTACCCCTTTTGCGGATATTTTTTATTTATTTTTGTAAAGAAACGAGACTTAATATCCACATATCTGAGCCTAAAATCACTGTTAAGAATTCTTAAAGAAATCATTCATATTTTCCAGTGTACACCAACCTTGTCTAAAATATATTGATAAAGAGCTCAATGGTTGATATTTCATAGATCTGTCTGCCCTAGTAATTCCCTAGCAACCACTCTGAACTCCCTAGCAACCTTTTCAACCACAGTCAACCGAGCAAATCATGTATTAGTTCTATTTCATCCATGACAAGTTTAAGGGTCGTGTTATCAGTGATAACATTGTGACAGCGATGAGTGGAAACCACCCTAAAAATAAACCTGCGCATATATTCACCCTCCCGCAGCGGCCATGGCTCATGACTGTGCGTCATGGGACGATTGTGTCCCCCAACATCCCCGTGCGTGTCGACAGCTGCCGCTCCATACCCGGAATACCACAAAAGCTGCGTGTCCTTCCAATGTTTGCGCGTATCCGTGCTCGGTTGCATGCGCTCCTACTGTGTGCTCTATCTGCGGTGCCGATCCACAAGATTTTTTCAGTTGCATTATGGGATTGTGCGTGTGTCGATCTGGAGGGTTCAGCCTGAGACGTGCATGCCCACTCGCATATATGTTGACAACATACAAACATGTTTTAAAGTGCCATGATCCGTTCTCGTGTCGTTTTTAAAACCCTCAGAACGTTCACCTGTAATGTTGTGCTTGGCTGAATATTACGACTCTGATTTAAAATTCTGGTCCTCCGAGCGTAGCAAAATGATGGTGTCAGGCAATGCTATAAAACACTCAATTAAACAATTATGTGCGGCACCTGACCGAGAGGACACCAAAAGTCTTTGTTGTGGTTCGGGTGGCCACGGGAGTCTTAATCTGCTGAACGCATGAATTATAATTCATCTGAACCGCTCAATTAATAAAAACCTTTATGCACTAGAGCAAACACAAGCGTAATGAGTTATAATTGTGTGTTGTGCACCTCGGTCCGTTATTTTCCCAATTCCAGAACAATGGTGCGCCAAAAGGTGCCGAGCGCCATTCTCGGGAGGCGTAGCAGTGGGTTATTTTGGTTGGCCATTCGCGTGTGAGAGGTGAGGCATGAATCATTGAAATCACACTACACCATGTCTCGCTACCATAACTCCTCTCTTCAGTCTCCTGGCTCTCTCTTTAAAGGTAAGACTCAACAGTCTGGTGTAGAAATCAAAAAGTCTTAAGTTGGACAGTAAATCTTTTTGATTGAAGCAGAAAGATGAGATGTTCACTTCCTTTAGTCATTATTGTGCGTTTTGGCACGATCAACACCAAGGCATTCAATCTAATAGTGTGTGATGTGATATATAGAGGTGAAACGGCAGGTCGTGGTTGGGCACGGCTGGAATGACATTCTGGATGAAGGCGTTGGTTGTAAATGTACAATGTGTGAGATGCTGTCTGTCACAGCGAGGCAGGTGTTGCGCTGTTTTACACGCATACATGTTCTCCATTATAGACATTTTGAAATGAAACTAACGGAGCTATGCAGTAACAGTCTCTGGCCCTCTTCTGCTAACTGGAACGTTAAGACGAATGTTTTAGGTGTATGTGCTGTGACTGTTTCAGTCTTAATGTGACAATTAAAAACTTACAATAACTTCGGAGTTCAAGCATCTAAGGCAAAACTTCATGAAAAAAGCACGTAAAAAAACATTGAGTTTCTAGAAGTAAAAAACTTTTTAACAGTCTGCCTAATGTTCTGATTATAAAAGAGTCGAGGACCAGAAGTTTAAAACCAATATAGCTGATGTGTTTGTATGCAGACGGATGGGTTTGCGTTGCAGTCGGGTGTCTTCATCTTCAGAGGTTGTATATTGAAAATGCATCGGACAAACGGATTTAACATTTTACACAGCGAAGAAAATCTTATCGTATTCTACAAATCAAGTTTTATAATAGATCTATAAGGTAGAGAAATATTTTATTTATTCACAAAAATATGTTTCTATAGGAGGATTAATATAAGATCCTTCAACTTTCAATTATACTTCAATAATATAAGTACAGTAATGAAGTGCTAAACTTTTAATTTGGAGCCCTTTGTTTTTTTATTTAGTTCACTTAAAATTTGCCCCCATTGACTTTCCATAGTCATTTTTTATTCCTACTTTGGAAGGTCAACGGGGGCTTATTTTAAAGTGAACTGCTCCTTTAAATATCAACGTGTATATAAAGATCAACTCGATTGCCTTTCCAATAGTCACACCAGCAACAAAAAAGCTTGTCGTTTGCAACCAAGTGCCTTTTGCCCACTCAGACTGAATAATTCTTATGGCAATACCTCCCATCACTGGGTTGGATTCACATATAAAAACATGAGTTTCTGAACTTCCTATTCACACGCTTTCCACCGGTGAATGTCATCCCTCAACACCATTTTCCAGGAGAGACCCCATTAACCCCTGCTCAGAGCTGCGGAGCCTCCTGTGTGCCGCTCAAGGTCACGGTTTTCTCCGAGGGGCCAGTGATGTCAGGACCCCGATCTCTACCGAGTGCAAGCTTTAATGAATGTATCTGTAAAACCTGTGAGAGAAAGAACGCTGATGTGCACAGAGAGGGTTTGTTACATTGGTGAAATGAAAGGTCACGCTTCCGCGTTTGTGTCAAAGAGAAACCCGATGTCCGATTACCAGAATGCCACACGCAGTGTGTGCATACTAGAACCGTGTTAGTATACTTGCGAATTTTGATGTCAAAGGTGACCGTTTTATTTCGTGCATTTAGACGCCACGATCAAGAGGTCGCTCTTAAAAAAGGACCTCACTTTTAATCCGTGACCGTTGTTTGGCATTTGCCCGCTGATGTCTGATGTAGGAATGAATCAGCTGGCCTGAATTGAAGTGCTGAATGGTGACCACAATTATTTTGGCTTCCTTTCAGGTCACATAGTGTGTTGGAGTCATGTCTGAGGGGTAAGTGTTAGCTTTATTTGGATACCGACCCTGTCAATGTCATTCGAAACGACTTATTTACACAAAGCAATGAAAGCGGAGCTGTTGTTGTTGCTCGCATTTAACTGCTATACTTAAAGGGAGAAAAAATATCTAAAACACTACAAAACCCATAAAGTATCTGCATAGGAACACCCCGGTAACCACCTTTAAGTCCATTTTTCTCGCCTGTTTTTTCCCAGAAAATGTAAATAATCAATGTTGTTCTTAAGTCATCTGATGCATGCGTTGTTTTGTTTGATTTGTTTTGTAAACATCCATTGACGTCTCCACAGACCGGTAAGCAAATTCACACTGTTTGCCTCGAGTGTTTTGTTTTGCCTTTGTTTTAGTTCTAAATTAAAAGTGTCCATGCTAACAAATCCATTGAATTCTTATGGCTGCGGATGTAATGACCCTATACTTTCCCCTTCGTGAGACTGTGAAGACAGTGAACAGCATGTTAAAAACTAATCTACGCTGCAAGTTTCATCTGGTCCACTTAAACTCCACTGTGCAACTGAGCCCTCAATTTGGAAATTGAAACTGGAATGGTGTCAGACAGTTAATGCATGCAGCACAGCGTGTGTGGATTAAACCCGCCAGCAGGATTGTTTTAACATGACTGCAGATTATAATGCCGCTCTTAACTCTTCCCGATCCTGCAGAAGAAAAGGACAAAGTCAAAGTATTCAGCGACACGCAGGCTTCTGCTAAAGGTGGGTCAGAAAGTACACAGACATCAAACAGCACTCGTGTCCCGATGAGAGATTAGATGAAATTCAGTTTGATCTATGCGTTTAGTTTGTCTCTGTAGATTTAATGCACGATTGATTTCATCTCGGACCTCATGCAAAACTAAAACAAAGCTATCTGTTCTTAGAGAATTCCTGTGATTTGACTTTATTCTGACTTGACTTCTCTCACCCTCTGCCCGGCTGACCCTCAGACCAAATTGCTGAGAAAAGCAGAAAGTTTGCTGGTGAAAGAAAAAGAGCAAAAAAGCATCGAAAGAGAAAACGCCCTCAGGGAGAGAGCGCCACCCCTTAAACTTTCCGGCCTTTCGGTTCAAGAACTGCAGGTGCAAATGTTGACGATGTTACAGATTTATCGTGCTGTATTTTATCATGGCCACATATTATTTTAAGGACGTGTGATTGTTTTTACATTAGTAAACTGAGATCTTTGCAGGACCTTTGTAAAGATCTGCACCAGAAGATCGATATTGTGGATGAAGCCAGATATGACCTGACTATTAAAGTTGCCAGAAGTGATGCAGAGGTATTTAAACGGTCATAAATGTTGTTGCAACAAAGATAACAGATTAAGAGTTTGGTTCCTAAATGAGAACGGTTTCAAATAAAGTTCAAAAATCATGTTTTTTTATTGTTAATATCAATCAAACTGCAGTTGGTTTGTTTTGATTTATGCCATAATCAATAAAAAAATACAGATATCTAACACGATAAAAACACTATAATGTAATAAAAAACAGTTTGAGTTTTTCCAAATTGTTAAAAACGGAGTCATCTCATTTTGGAAACAAACTCTTCAAATATTATAATATTTGAAATAAGAAACAACGTTTCTAAAATGTTGATTCTGATCTGTATAATTAAATGCAAACTTTAAAATTGAAATAAAAAATATTAAAATAGATATATAATGCAATAAAAATAAAAATGTATTCTTTATATTATTATGTATATAATATTAATATAATATAATATAATATAATATAATATAATAAAACTAAGTGAATATTGTAATATAATAATATAAATGTTATATCAACAAATAATTCTTTTTAATTTTTAATAATAATAAAATAATTATATCACAATATAATAAAATGTAGTCTACTTTTTTCCTAGATTCTGTCACTTACCCAGAAGATCTATGAACTGAAGGGCAAAATGAAGCGACCGAACCTGAAGCGGGTGAAGAAGTCAGCAGATGCCGTGCTGGGAGCGCTCACGGACAACAGAGTCATGAAAGCGGACTTCAAAGCCAACCTCAAAACAGTGAAAAAGGAAGAGGAAAAGGTAAAGATCTGCTTTATAACAAGTGCACTCGTGCTCGGAGAGTCACCCGTCTGGCTCTCATCTCCGTATGAAGAGACGGATTATTTCGATTCCTTTGAAGGCCCAATGGTGATGAAATGTTGCCGTTTAAAGAGCTCCTGTCTGTTTGAAGCGTGATGCCACGGTCCGCTGTTATCAGACATGCACGTGCAACTATTTCTGTCTCACTGAAACGTGTTTTTGCCATTTCTCTGTTGCTGCAGAAGGAAGAGGTCACGGACTGGAGGAAAAACGTGGAGGCCATGTCAGGCATGGAAGGCAGAAAGAAACTGTTTGACGCCGGGCAGTAGATGAAAGCGTGTGACATCTCCATCCGAACATAGGCCTGCTAGAAGAAAACCTATGGAAATGTTCATGGTTTCCATTACGATTCCCATTAAATCCATTAGGATGTATGTGATGGTTCCTATTGTTTATTTTCTTCATATAACAGTGATAGTTTGAATTTTAATCACCTAGAATATCATATGATAAATTATTCATTTATTTGGTCGATCAGCTGTGGCTTGCCTGCAATATTAATTTGTGATCACTGCGATAAGTGGGCACTGTCTGTAGAGAAGCAAAAGATAATATAAGCTAATATACACATATCGACTGTGTAAATATTGGGTTCATATTCTGTGTTGATTGAAACAAATAAGGTTGCCGTTTACCCTTGGTTGAAGAGCATGCTTATTTTATTACCACTTTGTAGTGTACAAACGGAAAGGGTTTCATTTTTAATAAAATCGTGAATTGGGTAGTTTGAGACCGTTAAAAAGATCAAAGATTTGATTAAAACTCGCCTTAATGTCACTCCACGCATCTGCATGTGGTCACCCAGGTATATGCAGTTCTGTCTTTTGGCCTACAGGTGGCGCTTTGCATTCAACACTACCTCCATAGCATACTGGTTGTATTGATGTATTTACAATGTATGAACAGCAGGGGGCGACAGAGTAACAGCCAACTCCAAATTTCCACCATGCCCTAAGATTCCAACGTGTTATAAAAGTTTGCAGGACTTTCTTCTGTGGGGCAAATAAGGCAGAATGTTAAATGCTGACAATCCTAGTGTCCATATACTTTCACTACAATGTCTGTCATTTCTTAATATTCTGCCTAGAAACAGAACATGACTATTCTGTAATGTGAGAAGTACACGATGTAGAGTAAATAAAAATGTAATTTTGAGTGTACTGTCCCTTTAACTGGAGCTTCATATAGGGAATGTCAATGAATATCTCACAATATTCCCCAAGGAATATTACGCAAGTATATCATTGTACAAAAAGAGACGTACATCTGTGGTGCCATCTAAAATCTGACATTCTGCCTGTGGACATATGTAATGATGTTTACATAAGGAAGTAAAGAGAGGTAAGAGGAAGGAATTTGGGTGGCACTGTATCCTCAATTGCAAGGCAGATGGCAAACTGGCACAGATATGGCAGTCAGTCATCAAGACCGGAGTCAGCACGTCCGCTTGAACACAGAGGAGCTTTGGGTCATAAGAGATTAAGTCACCAGGGACGCATATTAAATCTGTGAATTTAGGTAAACTACACCAGTGAGCCAATAGTGTGTAAAAGTTTTGGATAAATAATTGTATATTTTGCGTATGTTCTACCTATAAATGTTTGGCCTGCATGCATAATCTGAAAGAACGCAGTATTTTCTTTCCTGTTGTATTAGTGCAGATTTTGCAGATTTATGAGCGGGTGAAATTTGGTTTGGATTGGACACAGATGCTGTCTTGAGGTAATGTTATCACTTTTTTTGTACATTTTGTGTATTACTATGCTGTCTTCATGGCTTGAAGGTTAAGCTTCGATGTGAAAGACATAAGATAAATTAAAATCATATTGTGTTACATCTTTGGTTAACTGAATTAACTAAATTGAGAAGAGATGTTTTCTCAGGGTTCTCCAATACGGTTGTTGTCATGTTGCATATGGGATTGGTGATGAACTTTTGCCCACACAGGGAACGCCCACAATTTATCAGATGGTTTACAAATCCTTTTGTAAAATAGCTCATTTTGCTGAGATTTTTGAGGTACTTAATAGCAAGTAAACTGGAGTTACATTACCAGAACGTT
Source organism: Triplophysa siluroides (assembly GCA_006030095.1). Lineage (NCBI taxonomy): Eukaryota > Metazoa > Chordata > Actinopteri > Cypriniformes > Nemacheilidae > Triplophysa > Triplophysa siluroides. The sequence goes on from VCII01000066.1 coordinate 1,036,942, forward strand.
TTTATTTTGATCAATTCTTTCCAACAACCACCCTACACCCTAAAGTCATTAAACACCGATATGTTGGTCCAAGAATGATGGTCCGTGAAAGAGAGGAAGAGATAGACGTTGTCAATAAGAGAGCATAAGCACATGATATTTTATAGACGCACATATTCAGGAACTCATAACGTGAAGTAAAATGTTCTTTCCCTAAAATAGTTGCTAGAATCTAAGGCACATAAGAGAAGGAAACATCTGAAATCTACAGCTAAATTTAGTCCAGACAAGGCCTTCAGATCAAGAGACTAAAAAGTTTGGCAGCCTCTCCTTCGTAACCAAATTATAGGCAAACCGATCGACATTTGACTGCTCTTGGTTTTCTATTCATGGGAAATATTTCATGGGAACTATTCTTTTAAGTCGCATGAAAAACAACTGCATTCTCATTGTCCTTTAATGTTCAAGAATTTAATTTCAATAATTATATTGTTTGCACACACGCCTCCCAGAATAATATTCATGTCTGGGCGCGCCAATCCTCACATCTCACTCATGCACGTTTTAGTCAAAACATCCTTCTGTGTACCTTAGCATTGTGAGAGACAAATCCACAGCGTGAGTGCTCTAAATTGAAGCCCATTGTTTGGAGGGCCGCCTCATCTCTATTGTTTTGAATGATGGTGAAGGTACAACAGCCTATGCATCATAACACTGCCGCTGTTGTTGTTCTATCATTGCGTGGCAGGCTGAGTTGACAAATCTAGCTAGGGACACTTGCATAAAGACGCATGTGCTACGTGTGCCTTTTAAAAATGATTGGTGTATAATAATATTTTAGGGTCACATTTATAATATTAATGCAATCACCTGAAACATGTTGAACTATAGTCAGAAGATGATGATCCCCCAAAAAAGATAGTTGATGGGGAGAAACATTATTTCTATACAACATTATTGTATAGTCGTGAACAACGATACAGAATCCTTCTGCTTAAAGGAAAATGTTTGTGCATTTGAATATAATATAATAAATACATGTAAATACTGTAGATGTAGCCTATATATAACAGATTGTGTAAGTATCGTGACTTTTAAAAAACAACTGAATTGTTATATCAAATGCGTCATACCAAGATATATAATCTTCACATTAGAGGAAAAGCATCACATAAAGATGTTTTTAATGCTTAACATGGGAATTGTATTGGTCTAACTGGGTTGACTGGTGATGTGTTGTCTGTGTGACAGTGTTGATGCTGAATGAATGTACCGCGCAGGGTATGTGGGACCGGTGCGTCAAGGCGGAGGTTTGGAGTCGGGAGGAGGGAGGAGCTTCACAAACTCCGCGTCCTCTTACTGAAAGTTGCAGATTTGGGAGTGAAAGAGAAGCCGAAGCTCGATCTACTGTCACTTTCTTGTTGCAGATCTTTCTAAAGGACGCGCACTTTCGTTCATCTTACTGCCCAGGTACGTTTGCGCGTCTCCGGAGGTTTAGACGCGAGACTTGACAAACTTTACGCACTTTATATAAACTCTTCCTCTTCCTTTGGTAAAGTATTAACCATTTGTCGTCCGCCTTAATGTGGCTTATCTTGCGTTTTATAATGAATAATTTCTATTATCTAGTGTGTTGTGTTTAATGTGGGACTTTCAAAGGTTGGGCTGAAAAATCAGACGTAATATAAATATCTTTAGGGGAAGACTTTGTGCGTAGTTGTGTGTTACAAACAAAGGCGGTGTAGTGTTGTTTTGTGGATGCTTGTTTACAGAAAACGTTTTTATTTGTTTTTATCTCTCTTTAAAGCTTTCCTCCCACACCCACCCTTGTACAGAGATCCTTATCACATTGAAGAATCAGTCTGGGTTTATTTTCCCCTGCCCTAGAAATAGTCCTGTCTGTATTGGTTGACAAGCTCTATAAATATTATTTGAATATCATTAGTATTTTTAACAACAATAGCAGTTTCTGACGAAATGGGTCCCATAGCATTCCATATATGCTGTGAAGCATACTCAACAACAGGAAGTTCTCATCTCTTGCTCATTTTTCAGAGGATGCATTACAGCGGCAGTCTGAAAATTGTTTGGCAATACTTTGGGGGGTTTGTGTAAGCAGCTCATCCAGAGGTCCATTGACATCGGGCGCTGTGATCCCTTGCCTCCTAGATGTATGCTATGCTGCAACATATTAAGATTCTCAGTGGTGTCGTCCAAAGTGGATTTGGGGTTTTTCTTCTTTGCGGCGTGGCATCACCGGCCATGAACATTCTTATATGGTTTCATTCGTTTCTGTTGTGGGATGGGGGAGGGAAGGAAGGATGCTTTGGGAAACTTCTCAGCTGAGAATTGTGGGGGATTTCAGTGCTCAGAGACGGCCCTCGATTGTTGCTGTTTGCGTTTTGGCAGCAAACCGTATATCCAGACACGCCGAAGGATGCACGCACGGTACTACTTATTGCAAAGGTTTATTCAGCGGCCCGGTCAAACACAACCGCACAGGCCAGGCTTCATATCCTCCTGTAAGGCGGCTGCATATTTGGCTGATTCTCCAACCAGCTAAAACAATAGTGTGCGTGCAGCTCAGTACAGAATCTGTCATATTCCGTCTGGGGAACTGGTTTTATTGCTCTGACCTTCAGCTGTACGAGAGTTGGAGAAAAAGTCTGAAAGCAGAAGTGATGATGAGACATCTCGGTATCTGCGCGGACAGTGCGGCGTTGTGCACACGGAACACTGCGGAGCGAGACGGGGCCAGTAATTGGCCATGAAACTGGATCTGATAACAGTGTGGTGTTTGGGAAATATGCGGGGAATGCCCTCGCCTTAAAAGGAACATATTGAACACGGTGACTGATGATTGGAAAAGCTTCTGGAATGCTAAACAGTCCTGTTTGCTCCTGAAGGGTTTCTCATGGGCTTCAGAGATAAATGCTGTTTTTCTCTAGTTTGTGGCCCTCACATTTATAGACTTTGAGTCGGTCATTCAGACACATATCTGCTTATTTATTTCCTAGAGCTGTTGCACTTACCAGAGCTTGATTTTAATCTCCCACGAAAACGTGCAAATGCATCTAGACGAGCTGATAATTGAATTGGCATGTTTGCGTGTCAGAGGTTTCTCTTAAATGTGCAACGCTCTTAGCACTTTACCACAGTCAAGCTATTGGTTATCCACAAAACATCCCCAAATGACTCTGGAACAGACAGGGAAGATTCATAACCATCACTTGGATGCAACTACTCGATTTCTATTTTTATTCTTTATTTCAAGTCATTCGTGTATAGAAAAACTGAAGTCATATTTATTTCCTGGCATGATCGACACGCAGCGGTAACCTCAAGAGATGCAACCCAGCTGCCCCTCCCCTTACTCAGCTTTTTCTCTCCTCTGCTTTGAATCCGATAGCCTGTAATTTAAAAGCATGGAGTCCAGGAACCGCGGTTGTGTAGCACTGCGACGAGTGCTTTCAGAACCAACAAGCTCCACAACGACTGTGACCATCGGGAGACGTGGCAAAACTGAGGGCATTCCTTAAATGTGAAGTCAGGGTCGTCTGAAACTTTAGCTTGTGTTTATTTAGGTCGCTGCAAATATGCAATAAGTGCCCCAGATGTTTTGTTAGTAATATATAAAGCTTAAATTCCTTTTACATGAAATCCTTCTGCAGCGAGGGTACGTTTTTTCGATGAGATTTGACTGCGGTGTGTTTGTTGTTCTTCATTGAGACGGCAGGTTTCAATGGAAACGTCTGAGGGTGGAACGACAAATGTGCCCTGGGGCTGCTTCTGTGGATCGTAGAGCAGTCGGCTTACAAACAGACCGCTGATTTGCAAAGATTTCAGGGGGATGATGGGTGACGGATGTTTGCACTTCCACTTTCGAGCTTTAGGACAGAAGCATGTTGGATCCCAGCACGCAGATGATTTACATGGACATGTTTAGCCCCAACCCAAAATTGTAGCCCAAGTCAGAATCGAACAAGAATGCAAAAAGTCAAAGTTTGTGTTTCAACAAATTAGAAATGACTGCAGGGCGAAATTGATATTCGTGAGGAATGTTGATACGTTTTATTTTATTTTTTAAATGATCGCATTGTAACGTGACCAAACAAATTTTTTGGCCGTGGGCTGATCCTCATCTGCAACAACATGCACAGGAAATGTTTCAGCGAGTCCGTTTTCCCCGTCCTCGGCCGAACGAAGGGCCATAATTCCCCTCCCTATCTCACCCCGCTCCGGCCCTAAGCTAAACAAACAAATCTAATGGAGAGATGTCCATTCGAAAGCGCTGTGAGGAATTGGAGGACATCAACCATGATGCACAACCGCAAGAACGCATGAAAATTGACGTTGACTCTGGCATGAGGTCATGTTGATGCAGAGGATTACGTTGCGAGCGTGCCAACGCTCCCGTAAAGGTGATGAGGGGAGCGCCTGCGAGCGATGATTCGACGGATGCCGATACCGATGAGGTAACGGCGCTCTAGCAAGCTGCTACTCAAACAGACGCAACTCCTCCGACCTTCTGACCTGAGAAAACATGCACGCTTCACTTTTCCTCTCACTGTCAAGCCTTACATGGTCACATCCACATGCATTCGTATCGAGAGCCAAGCCGGGTCAAAGAGCCAGCCAGTTTGGTGATGCGATGTTGCAGTTAGCATGATGTCAAGGGTATCAAGTAACACGAAACAAACTCACGGATGGTCGCATTGAAAACTAGCACTAGCGTAGCCATCGGCGGTCTTGTTTGTGTGTCTGTTAATGCTTTAATAGAGCTGTTGTGTGTGCGTCTGGTAAGGGTAGCAGCCAGCGGTAATTGTTTAAGAGTGCCTTTATGGACTGAACTCTTTTCTTCTAATCAGAAGCATGTTTACGTGCTAGCATGCTAGCCTCGAAGGGATCCTCAGGAATGCGAGGCGGCGCTGCACGCACCCTCTTTCGTTCCACTTCACATGTCGTCGCGTTGTTCTTGAGAGCCAATTAAAGCGTGAGATCAAAGAAACCAGGGCTGTCGTTCAAGACTCTCTTTCTACGTATATCGAGCGTGTTAAATGAAATGCGTCTTCACGTAATTCAAACGGCACGCAATGTGCGTTATAGGGGGTCGGCGAGAGAGGCACAGCGTCCGCAGTCCGTTTCTTCATCGGCTTGTCGTGCCGTAGCCGACAGCTGGCACAGAATCCGTGTGAGTTTTTAATCTGAAGTGTTCTGTGAAAAGAGGAACTGGCATTCGGGAGAGTCTTACCTCATGTGAAATGTGTTATTAATGATTCCCCGTTATAATCGCTCACGCTATTAATAAACATCTCAGGTCTGGCTTTCTTAACGCAGGTTTTATTACCCTTCAGCTGTAACGTTAGTCCAAGCTAGCGTGGGCTGCTGTACGACTAATGAATCTAAGCGGGAGGAATTGCATGCTGGGAACTTATTTGGTTCATGTCCCGATGGTCGATAAAGATCAGAACATGATAAATCAAATCAAGGGATTAAAAAGTGGAAACCATTGTGTTTGCGGCAGCTCGCATGCATGATATGTGGAACAGGAGCTTTGTCTCAAAACCTGGTAAGCTGGCTATCTTTGATGAAAAGGCTATCCCAGAATGCACCACAACAGTTGTTTATAAGACAAGATTATTATAAATATATTTATTATTGGATTTGGTAACCATGTCTGTCAGAAGCCAAATGGAGCGAAATTAGCACTTGGCCACGATGTGCCCAAAACAATAGCAAACAAGACCTTGTTTATTTCATCCTGGTCTGATGCGGTAAACAAAACGACGATTCAAATTAAAGTTAAGTCGGATGTAATTACAAACCCATTATTGCTAATGACAGATACACAAAGAATTCAAACATGTTTTAAAAGTGGGCAAAGCAGTTTTGTGTCTTAGGCTTATTATAAGTGGTGCAATGCTGGAGAGGTTTTGATGAATGCGACGGAGCTCGGTGTGTGTGTGCGTTGGGTTATGTAAGGCCAGCAGACCTCATTATGGTTTGTTTTAATGAACATGGCCTGAGTAACTAGAACAATGGGCACTTGTTACAAACCCGTCTGCCAGTCTGCAGTGTGTGTGTGGTTGCAATGCCACTCAATTCCGTGACAGACGTCTGCGAGACCACCGCGGATAATAATGGGGGCTCCATTAGTTCAGGTTAGAGTTAATGAACGGGAATCGAGTCGCGGATGCCTGAGCCGTCCTGAAACGCAATAGCGAGTCATAAAGGATCTATGTCAACACAGCCAATGTCAGTAGACTCTGAATGGGTGTGTGTGTAGCACAGGTGCGTGATGGTAAATACGCACGGGAGCTTGCCCCGTCTTGGAGTCGCTCCAGTGGTACGGGTTTTCGGAGTAATCTCATTTCCAGTTCGGCCATTAGTTACGATCCCACCGCCAGAAACTCGAAACCAGCCCATTGCTCTAATATTCAATTATTTACAATTTCATGCTTGCCTGGGATTTGTGTTTTTCTTGTAAATGTAAAGATTACGCAGCGAACGTCAAACTCTGAGGTAATGATTTATGCAGCTTTTTCTTTAAATGCCGTTTCAAGAACGGAGGGGCGCACTGATTCGATCTGCATGACCGAGAGCGCTCGCAGTCAAACTGCCCCAATATTCCGCTCGACTTAAATAGAGGAATTTATCATAAAGCTCGCAAAATCGTCCAACGCCGACTAAGTACACGTGACGGCGTGTTGGAGGGAAAGAAAAGAGAGAGTTTTCCTGGAACTGGCAGAAAGAAAGATTTTGAGGTTTCCTGAAACGCAAGTAGCTGCACAGCCCTGTGGCACTAAACATAGGCCTGGTGATTTTACCAGACGTCGCATCGACGTGGGCGTGCATATACCAACGTCTCCAGATTTACACCTCGAGCTGCCGTCTCTTAAGTGTCCGCGGGGGCCACGCAGCACTCAGACCCCCTAAAAACGCTGGCCTGGAGCCATGCTAATAATAACAGCCAGCAGAAATATGCGCAGAAGAGGGGAGATCCAGTGGCGTAGCTGGAAGAGAGGGGCACGGGAAAGGGTTCGGCGTTCACACAGGAATGTGTGATCTGAGGAAAAGTCACAGAGTACAGCAAAGCCGCACATGAATGTATTTTGCAATGAATGTCGTGAATGCAAAGACTTTGCAATTAATTTGCGAGACGTGATCTTTTACTGAAGAAAATACGCTGGAGCGTCGCATTAGCATCACAAAGTACTTTAAATGCAATGTTGCTTTGGATAAAAGTGTCTGTCAAATTAGGGCGGCACGATTAAGCGCAATTCCCATTAAATCGTGATTGAGTCAATGTGGCGATCGCGATTGTTAAAATCCCAAAACCTGCGATTTTGTTCGTGAAGCAAGGCTCCGTGGGAAATGCTGCTCCATTTGAAAGCACTGCGCATTTGATTCGCTTAAAACGTGCATTTAAAAAAGCAACACACGTCAAACATCATCCTTATAAATATACTTTATTATTATGAAAACACCGGAGGAGGCTTGAAAAACAGTGATGGAAAGATGCCGGATGCAGATAGGAAGATGGGATTTCCTGGTTATTATACGTGTGGTACTTCTTCTATGGCACATTGGAGTTTCTGTGCAAGAGCGCCCTCTGGCTTTCGGTTGCAGCTGCATTTAACAGTATTTCGCTAACAACTGCACATAAAACATCGCAGCAAACCGCCAAATCGTGTGCGGTTTCTTTTCGATGAATCTGTCAAATGCATACGTTCTATAGTCCGTCGTCTTTTTTAAGCTCCTGACAAAGTTGTTAGACAGTGTTTATAGCTAGCTGCTTAAAAAACGACACGTTTACTTATGCATCCTGTTGGCATAAACGCATGAAGGTAACTCTATCGCCCCCTTGAGTAATGCCGCCAGAGTAATGTGTTTGCAAAGCCTTGGTGTCAACGTAAAGTGTACAGTCAATTTCTTGCCTTATGTATACTGTAAATTGTGCATGTACTTTTTTTTAAATGTGAATTGGCAGTAGAAAGGCTTTGTTTCTTGTTGCGTCTCTCAGGCTGTCATCAAGACCGTTGCGGTTGCATTTAGCTTCATGCCTCACCAGCGACGATCTTTTACTGGCAGTCGTAGGCCAGACATGTTTCTATCTCAGAGGGCTTTCAGCCAGTCTTGCTTTTCGTTAGCGATGGCGTACGTTATGTGCGTCCATTACTTCAACTGTCACAGCGTGTGTTCTGGTTGTTTGCTCACAAGATCTGTTTTCAGAATGCCTGAATGATGCATCCCACCTCGCAACCTGATGAATTCTAAGTAAGGTCTTTCGGTGAGGTCATCTAGACCGATGCATGATCCTATTTCTAACAACTCTCGTGAGGAACGCGGAGGCCCTCGGTTTTCATACAGTAGATTTCCCATCAATTAATGCATATGAAATTGAACAAAACAGCACATTTTGTTGAATCTTGAGGTATGAATGGAATGAAACCAGTTGTGTAGCAGGATGGAAAAAAATGTTTATCCTCGGGGAGCGAGTGTCGAAAACAAACATCATGACAGAAGCTGTCAGGCACTGGGATGAGGGGAACATGTCGTACACGTGTTGGCCGTACACGTCATGCTTAGGGATGTATTGCTACCATGTAAGGCACGACTAAAAGACATGTCTCCCATGTCGATGTTGAACACCGTCTTAAATCACTCAGTTGATTGCTTCAAGCGTCGTGTCACGGTTATCAAGCAGTGTTCGTCAGACGAGTTTTACAAGACACACATCAGGAACTATTTAGCTTTATGAGAAATACATTTTTATGTTCCATTAAACGTTCCAGCTAGCCGTAACAGATGGGAGAAAGCACACGTAGGGTGTTGATGTTAAATGCGATTAATTTGTGATTTACTTATTTCTACTTAAAATAATGTGAATCGCATTTCTGAAAATATGTATAGAAATGATAAACACAAATTTGAGTGCTTTTTGAAAATAATTTACGGCACTAAACACCGGTCACCCGTTTTCATCGTATTTATGGCTGAGATTCATCTGAAACCCCTAATCTCATTATTAGATTAAGCAAATTTATTCTGGTCTTTACAGACGGGGTCACATTTGGTGTGCGCAAAAACAAACTTGAAATGGAAATGATATACACCGCCGTACACAATTGTTTTGTTTATGATATCTTGCATGGCATCACGGTGAGCTCATTCATTCCAAATCTTGATAAATGCATCAGAATTGCTGGCGTATATCATTTTAATTGGTTGTGAAAATGCCTCTTTTTAAAATATGTAGTTTAAAAGATGCTTAAACGTCATATGTTTTTAATACAAAGACCAACCATATCATCAAATCTCACGGTCACACTCCGCTTCGACGCATATTGTCACAGCTATCTTCATGGCTGGATACTTGAATGAGAATCCTTTTTTCCACTCGGAGTTATGCAAGAGGCACAGCTCACAGCTAAAACCGCTCACTCTTGGACCAAAATGCCTGGAGGGAGAAGACATTTTCTAATGTGCCATTTTTCCCTCATGAAGTGCAGAATAGTATCGCAGAGTGTTTGAATGTGGTTTGGGACACCTAGTGCCCTAGCTAGTGTGATGCTGCTCTTTATTCGCCCTGTGGAGTGCAGTGTTTGAATATGAGGGCTCTATCTGTCTGCGCAGCATGTTAGAAAGCTTTGGGTTTTTCTTTTTTGTATGCGTGTTGCTTACGGGAAAGCAAGCTTTTTCCTACCATATTTGGTCATGTGGAGCCACGCCAATAGGCAGCAGACGTTTGATGCCGTACAAGCATCTCCATTTGGCCTTTTTCCTCTACTTTTTTTCTCTTTTGAGGACCTTGCATGCCGACACTGGCTGATAGCGGTACGATCTTTGGACGTGCATGAGAGGACAGTTTAAAATCGGCATTTTAAAATGCATAGCTTGAAAGCACGTGCGCATCTGAAATGCATTTTCAGGAGCCCAGCTGCTGTCGTGTACTGTAGTAATAAATGGCTCTGGGTGTAATGAGTTAATGGCTATGAAAATCGCCCATTCAGAAACGGAACCTTTATTCGACATCCGAAACCTTTGTGCTTACATTTTTCTTTCTTGGTGTAGGAAAGGAGTGAGTGTTTTGTTTAAATGGCGACTCGTGCGAATTCGAGAATGCTTGCCACTACAGCCAATGCTCTTTTGAAAAAATAAATACGAAATAAATTCAACTTTTAAATAAAATTGAAAACTTTTTTTAGGATTTGTGCACATTTTGCCTCTCACCAGCCCAGCTGATGTGTTTGTCCCACACCTTTTAAAATCAACAAAGAATTACTTAATGAAAATGTTTATTGTTATCGCATCTATATTGACTTATTACATTTATGGATCTATTATCCGGGAGCATTGAGGCATATTTGGTGTCTGACCAGGTAACCGTAGACCAACAGGCCGAAAGTGATTCACAGGACATGCAGACGTGTCGGGGAATGCAAACCATTGTCTGGGAATGCAGGAATCTCCTTTTCCATCCCCAAATGGAAATTCAATGGTTGAGACATATTTGAGGTCGCTTGATTCCTTACGTTATACATTTGTCTAAAAAGGGAATAATGTAGTTATGAAAATAAACCCAAAAATCATGACCCTGACATGATGATCATGGGTCCTGTCACCTTGAAGGGATTCATATTGTGTTAAAACACAACACCCCACCACAGGTAGGACTAAAATAATGGCAAAGCTTTACGTGATTGCCGTGATTGACCAATCAAAATGAAGTATTCCAAAGACGGATTTTTATTAGTGATCAGAATTATGTCTGCAGGTGAAATGTGAAGTATAATTGATGGAGAAAGTAATATGTAAGCCTTCGAGATCTACAAGCAGTCCGTGCTAAATCGTATATTGTGTAAAATATTGCCTTTTAGAATCATATAAAATGTTCATTTATTTTCTGAAGTCACATTTGGGGCATGCAGGGAGAATGCTTACACAAGTGCGGATCTTAAATCCCTCGGGTCATGTGTCACTGCATTTATAAAAGTGCTGCTCTTGCATCCAGGACCATTTTCATAACGTATCAACCACATTTTCTCCACCCGTCTCCTCTCTCTCTTATACTTGCATATCTTCTTTGCCCAGTGACAGCCATGAAAAGCAGTTGCTGCAGTTCCTGCCAAGATCTCGTCTGAATTTATAGCAACGCATCCTGCTCTTCTCCTTTCCTCGCGCGCTCTCATTCCTTTGGTTTTTGCTTCAGACCCCGGAGCTGTAAGCATGCTGATGCATTGGAGAGTCCAAGCTGAGCTTCCAGTTACGTGGAACCTGCCTTCGAGCCAAAAATGACCACCTCAGTTTATATTTTCGATTTTCAGCCTTCTCAAAGCAGACCAAAAATAGCGATGACTCATCTTGCACTACGAAGACTTTTGTCCAATTAAAAGCTTTCTAGATTGATTTTCTAACCCATTGGCATATTTGGGACATTAAAGGCACAGTTCTCCCAAAACTGAAAATTCTGTCATCATTACTCACCCTAAAGTTGTTCCAAATCGGTATAAATTTCTTTGTTCTTCTAAACACAAAGGCAGATGTTTGGATCCCCCATTGACTCCCATAATATTTATTTCTCCTACTACGGCAGTAAATGGGGATGACATCTGTTTGGTTAATGACATTCTTCCAAATATCTTCCTTTGTGTTCAGCAGAACAATGTCAGTAACTTTAACTTCTCTTTACATTTTTTCTACTTTTCTTTGCATATACTGTTTGACCTTCTGTAATGTTCTTCCACGCAAACATGTTTAAATAATTCACTTTTCTTGAATGTAATAGATATATAAAATCTAGAATGCTCAGCTTTTATATCTAAATCTAAATCTAGATTTTTGAAGTCCATTTTTTGGGGGGTAAATGACACTAGAAAGTGTCTAGGAAACACTGCCGCAGCGCATCCACCCCCCTCTAAGAGCTCTGAAACACAGCAGGTCTTTGAACGTCCAACACATAAACACAGCTGTGTGTTAATGGGAATTGTTGGCCTGTCACACAGTTGTTATATTGTACATGGACCAGACCTGATGCTGGAACCCTGCCATCACCGTCCTGACACTGTCCTGAGATCTGCGGTCGTGTGCCGACCAATAAATCACCTGCCTTTATGCGACAGTTCGGTTTTCTTATTGCTCTCAATTTCCTGCACGTCCCACCATAATTCTGTGACGGGTCTATAGTCTCCTCCTCATAGACAGATGAATGTACAGTATGGTTTGGAGACACAGGTGCACGTACTGTGATCTGCATTCTTTGCTCAGCCCGTGATGATCTCTTTACTACTCAGATTGTTGAGTGAACGGCATTCAGGAGGGACGTCGAGGGAATTCGGTTCTCTCGTCTTCTCAGTCGTGGTCTTCTGGTTTCCTCCTGTCTGTTGAGTGACTGACAGGCGGCTGGAATCTTTGAATTTTTAACCAGGTTCAGACGGCAATCCGGCATGTTCCCAAACCAGCAGTCGGGAAATGTTTCTTGAGTTATTTCAACGCATTTTATTGCGACAGTTCATCGTTCAAAAGTGTATTTTGCGTTCAGACTTTGCTGTTTATCGTTATGTATGATAGGCATGGTCTGGAATGAACCGTGTTGCATCTTTTAACGCCGTGTTTTGTGGCTCTTATATTTTTGGTTGCTTTTTACCACCATAACGCAGAAAATCTTATCTCATCGACCATTGTAAAATATTGTAAAGTACTGTAAGAGTTCATGGGCTTTAAAGAGAGAGTTTAAGGTTTTGAATCATGGGATTTGTTGGTAAAAGTCTGTTAGCGGTCAGCGGATTCAATCCAGATGAAAAGCCAAAGTTCACATTGCTGGCATACCTGCAGCATCTTTTAATGAGTTGGTGGGTGAAGGTGTGTGCGTGTGCGTGGTTTGAAGCTGTAATGCGCTGCTGACATTGCAGATTTCTGGGATACCAACCTGCACCTGGTTGTAGATCACCTGTGCTCACACAAACTCGTAAACCTGGAACAGACGTTTAAAATATGTCTTCGGGCTTCATCTAACCTGTAAAAGAGGATAGTTTTCATTGTATTTTTATATGTATGTATGTTTAAGAGGCTTGAGCGTCTCATTTTTGGGTTGAACATTCCCCTATCCTAGTTTAAAGAGTTAAAAATGGTCTAGTCTTTAATCGAAATGTAATGCTAGGGTCATGGGCTCGAACCCCGGGGACCTCGCCAACTCAACATTTTCAAATGACTTGCTCATTTTTTTAACAATATCACGGGATTTTGTACATGTTTAAGAGGTGGCTAATTCATGTGTGTTCATATGCACTTATTGGTATGCTTTGGTATGATTTGGTTTTACGCCGGTAACGTCAGGTATAGGGGTGGGGTTTGGGGAGGAGCTTGTTTGTAATAATCGTATGTTTTTGTACGATTCACATTGTATGATTTCATTCTAATTAGTCATGTCGTAATATTTTTGTATTCCTGTCCGATCGGGTTTCCTTTTTTTTCAATTGACTTAGTTTTGTAAATTAAAGGAGCAAATAACAACTATTGAAAATGAGATGCAAACGCTCACTAGAGAGTTATAATTAGACGCCTGAATTTAGTTTGAAGTGTAATATAATGCATTCTTTTAATGAATTTTAATATGCTATAAGTTGGTTTAAAACATCTGCCAAATGTAAAGGAGACTACAATAAGCCATTTTCAGATTCACTTTGTTGGCGAGTGAACATATTGTGGCCGTGTTGTGCTTTCAGAGCATTGTCATCTGCTTCAACCAATACCGGAGTATTAGTTTTGTCTTTTTACTTTGTCCAGAAAGTGTCCACCCACAATTGTGGGAGCGAGTTTTGTGCACGCTCCACTGACGAAAAGGTAAAAATCCAGTTCTTTTCTTACCGAAAATACACCCGTCCCCTCTTTTTGAAATATGCGTCACTCACTGTTTGCAGACTCTTCATCCATGCAATTGTCCTGCTTGTTTGTTTACGTTGGCTGGACAATATAAACGTCTTTCAGTATGACCTCATTATGAACTAATATCACAGTCAATATAACTGTACCACAATATGACATGTTGAAAGCCACACATCTATGTGCGCTCCTTATGCCTGTAGGAAAAATGCCATTTTATACAGCGCTTAATAGCTCCGTATCACGGTGAAATATACATTCCATTACACTAAAACGTTTTTTAATGTAACATGTCTGAGTGGCTGCTCCATTTGTCAAGGTCTTGGCGGAAAAAGACGGTCAGAATCTTCCTCCTACGCCAGACTCCCGCCGCGGCCGTGGAGAGCGTGTTAACATAAACTCTGATAGCGAAGCCAGTGGATGTTAATGGACCTATATTGACAGACATGCAAATAAGGGCGATGGTTTATGTTGGCCAGATTCTGCTCTCTTCCCGAGCTGTAAATGTAGTCTCGCGCTCGTGTCGTCCAGAGGGGCTGAGGTCCAAAAGACGGTGGGTGGTAGATCCAAACATTTAGTTATTTAATCCTTTTGGCAGCGGGGTTGTAGATCACATCAGCTTTGGCTCTGGTTGTAAAGAACAAGCTCTTTACCTCAACATTTGTCTCGGCGAAGTAAGAGTGTCTCGATAATGGCAGAATGCTCAGGTTAAGTGTGTTGATGGTAATTTTTACGCAATGCGGTTATAAGTGTGTATATGGCACAACACGCTTTGTTTTAGTTTCAGAAGTTTAGTAATACAAAAACATAAACTTAATGTGGGTCAGTATAAAAAAATTGAAGGAAACACTTTACGTAAAGCATATACAGGTATGTATAATGCATTATAAACGTTGTGTGGACATTATGAACAATTATAATGCATCATACCCTTTAAAACCCCTTTTATAATGCATTATACATAAAGGCTTTAAATGGTGTTACCCAATTAATGCATCATAATTTATCATTTTAGTAAGTGAATAAAGTGCAATGAATTAACTTGAATGCTTTTCCATAAACTATAGACAAGGCAAAATACATATACATATACACAGTGTACATGCGCTAAATGTGAAAAAAAGGCAAGTTTAATCAAAATGTAATATCTTGCTTTTTCACCAACAATCTTTCCATCCCGGGATATCGAAGACCAACTTTTTCATAAGTTATCTGATCTCAAATGATGGCAAATCCTGCTCAGAAAAAAAATATTTTAGCTTTTAGGCAAACATCTCGAACCCTTTAACCAACAGTTTTCACTTCAACCTACACGGCGAAATCTGTCTTCTCGGCCTTTACCAGCTTTCTTTTCCTTTGAGCCTTGCAGAGCCGACTCTAAATTGTTCTTGTGGTTTGGCACAAACGTCGGCACTATGTGTGTATTTGCGACCCGGAGAGCGTTGCAGACTGAGGCGGTGTAACTCTGCAATCCCATGGGTCATTGCAGCAATGAGGTTTGATGAAGGGGTTAAGCAGCACTTACCAGAAACATAGTAATTTACCAGGTGAATGTGTTATTATAGCTACTAAAACGCGTGCGCTGTAGACAGGAGGCGTCTCCCTGCTCGCTGGGGGCCCGGAAAGCCAGCCAAGACCCCCGTCATGAAACATTCTGGAGGGAAGACGCGAGTCTAGGAAAGACTAGAAGTCTTTATCCTGTTGCTTATGTGTTAGCGGTGGCTGAACACACGGGTGGTCCGCGAGAGGAAGAGACCAATCCTTTTCTCACAAGACAGGACGTTATTGTTACTTATACACACCACGGCACCAAAACACAAATTTAACACTTATCACTGTGAGACTGTGTATAGTTGTCTCTTGTGTTGCACGTCGAAGATTTGTTTTGTTTTTTATTTTTAGGCAGACAGTTTTTTTCATATGTTAGGTCAGCATGTGTTGTCGCCACAGCGCAGAGTCTGAATGGAGATTATGATACAGTTTCAGTTGATTGTACACAGTTGTGACGGCTTTATGGAGCCGAGTCAGTGATATTTGCTCAGGGGCTCAGAAGCGATGAGAAGTCGTTCCTGAAAACAGAAGATCCAGCTAAAGATAGAGCGAATTCCTGCGGTGTGTGAATGCGGGCACAGGGTTGAGTCCGATAAGGAAGATCAGCTCCATCTATCCCTCTCTTTTCTATCTCACATTCCTGGTTTCCTCTCGCTCTCTCTCTCACTCGCTCTCTTGCTCTCTCTCTCGTGCTCGCTCCCTCTCTCGCTCGCTCGCTCGCTCTCTCTCTCGGTCTCTCTCTCACTCGCTCTCTTGCTCTTGCTCTCTCTCTCGTGCTCGCTCCCTCTCTCGCTCGCTCTCTTGCTCTCTCTCTCGTGCTCGCTCCCTCTCTCGCTCGCTCTCTTGCTCTCTCTCTCGTGCTCGCTCCCTCTCTCTCTCGCTCTCTCTTGCTCTCTCGCTCGCTCTCTCTCTCTCTCGCTCGCTCGCTCTCTCTCTCGCTCTCTCTCTCACTCGCTCTCTTGCTCTCTCTCTTGTGCTCGCTCCCTCGCTCTCTCTCGCTCGCTCGCCCGCCCGCTCTCTCTCTCTCGGTCTCTCTCTCGCTCTCGCTCTCTCTCTCTCTCGTCTCTCTCGCTCGCTCTCTCTCTCGCTCGCTCTCTCGCTCGCTCTCGCTCTCTCTCTCTCGCTCTCTCTCTCGCTCTCTCTCTCTCGGAGTTATCTCTCTCTCTGTCTCCCTCTCTCTCTCTCTCGGTTATTTGAATATGGAGGAGGGCTCAAGGTGTTTCCTGTTCTTCTGTGTCAGCGCACCAAGACCTTCTGCGCCTCTTATTCTTGCTTTCACATACTTTGAGTGTGTGTTTGAAGTACAGACTTTGTGTAAACTACAGCAATGTTTTTATATCTTTATTTTGTCTATTTTTATTGCCATGTACAGTAGTTATTATGGTTTGGACAGTTTGGCAATGACATTTTATTTATAATCGTTGTTTTGGTACTGTCACTTTATGTAATAAAAATGTTTATAAAAATGCATTTTATAATCTGTAGTTTTTAGTAGTTTGTAGTGGGGCTGTCTGCTTTTTTCAAAGTGCCCCTGGGCTGTAGTAGAACATTCATTCATCGAGCAATGCTGTCAGAAGCAGAAGAGCGAGGGAGGGAATGATGTGGGGAGAAAAACACTGGAATGAGAATAATTAGGAGTCGGGAAAAGGGTGAAGAGGGGGACGGTTTAGAAACGGGAGAGAGGGAGGAGCTACTGTGATTGACGGTTGCACTATAATGGCAGGGAGAGAAACGGGAAAGGAGGGAGGGTGAAAAAATGGGATGGGAAAAGGCCGGATTTGGCCGTTTGGAGTAGCTGCAGCTGCAGAAAGAGAAACATACTGAAATACACTTTGTGCTGGGAATCAAAACGTAGTTTTTAAAAAGTAACGTTACAAACGTTAGAAAACTTCGTAAACAAACTTTTTTACTTGTTTGATTGTTTTTGCAAATAAAAATGTGGCTGTGGGGAATCGGTCTGTTTAAGAGACAGAGTCTTGCGTGACGTCAGTTTTCGTCACATGCAATTTCTTTGGAAAGATAGCAGAGATAAAAGAGAGCAAAGATAAAAAACATCAAATCTACTTTATTCTGCTGATGTATGAAAGTACCCATAATACATTCATTCGGTTATTTTGCTCTGAAATGCTTTCTTGCATTTCAGAATGAACCAGAATTGGTCAATTCCTTACAACTGTATTATTGAGAAAATCAAAATTCTGCCATGGTTCACAATAGACTGCTCCAGAGGTTATCATCAGTATGGTTGAGGTACGTCGGTGTCCTGTCTAAAGCGGGCCGAGATTAATGACAACAGCTCTATATCTCCTGGGTGGGCCCTCTTTCTCAACTATGTAGTCCGCAGTATATTTAGTGAGACTCTTTCTGCTCGACTGAGTGGACATCCTGTGTTAAAATCCTATCCTCGCTCGCTCTCTCTCCCCCACAATTTCCATTTTAAGTGGTATTATGAAAACAAACTTCTGATCTGTTTGATGTCGGGCTGAGAAAAGAATGGCTGTAAACGTCTTGCATATGGGAATGCGTGATTTTTTTATTTTTTTGTGTGTGAAAAGGTTAACCAAATACACACAGCTGCTGTGGAATCCAGACGTTCAGAACCATATTCAGTAATATGCACCATGCCGTGTAGAGGGGAATATTTCGTGAGTTTGTGTAAGATTCATGCGTGAGACTAAAGGAGATATATGGTGTATTTTTCAGGGTCACGCTCTCAGGACTGAAGCATGGATGATGATTTCGAACGGCGCCGGGAGCTCAGGAGACAAAAGCGCGAGGAGATGCGTCTAGAGGCGGAGAGGTAACGTTTTGAACAATCTTCTTGCATATTCTTTTCAGATTCACAAATATTTTGGACTGTATTAATAAAGGCCTTGTGTGCACAGTTTTACAATTTAAATTGCGTGAGCCCTTTACATTTGATGGATTCTGATTGGCTGTCAGTGTTTTTCATTAATCAGCTAAACAATTGCTTCTCTGTGTCGATATTGTTACAATTGTTGCAGTTATTACTGTTACACTATTCAATCTTTATAACTTTATAGTTATCTTCATAGTTATCGTTCTTGGTGTAAACCTTAAAGGGACAGTACACCCACAAATACAAAATGCTGTCATCATTTTCTCGCCCTCGAGTTGTTCCAAATCTGTATACGTTTCTTTGTTCTGGTAAACACAGAGAAAGATATTTGGAAGAATGTAGGAAAGCAGTTCTGGGACACTTGACTGCCGCTGTTAATTTGTCTACCATGGTTGTCAAACCTCGAGGGCGAGTAATCATGACAGAATTTTCATTTTTGGTGAACTGTCCCTTTAAGATGATCAAAATAATGTAATGGCACAAAATAATTTTTGGAAAAGATTATTCCTCTAGCAAAGATATGGTGTTTCAGTTTGTCAGAAAAATATGCTGTGTGCGGATACTGTATTTGTATATACTGTAGATACAGTTGTTGCCTGATGTGTGATCTTATCACACTCTTTGTCGTCTGTGCGATGATGGAATTCACTATTAAAAACAGGGTCACAATGTTAAACAAATGTTAAACGGTCAAGGATTGACACATTTGCGAGGCTTTTGACCATTTAAGGAAATGTGACACTCCCATAAACACCAGAACCGCTGATCCAAAGATCGGAGCGACGCTGATTTCCTTTGAGCTCTGTGCATTTTGCTAACAGCTGTTTCATGGAGATTTATGGCACGTCAAAAGGAATTATGGGTAATGGCTTATAAACATGCAACTATAGCTTATTACTCTGAAAAACAGCTTGCCTTGGTGGTTCGATGGTCTGGTTAACGCTGGTTTAGTTGGTTTCCCAGTCTGGCCTGTTCACAAGGGCCCAAAGCTTCTTTAAAATCAGGAAAACATGTTTATTTTCCCTAGCTGGGTCAGCTTCATATAAATCCACTGTTTTATTTCTATTATCACAGGCTCAGAAATTTGGCCATTTTTACAAAGTACGTAGTGTGAGAACCGAGTGTCAGGTTTACGTCTACTACAACCTTCCTGTTTCCTCAAAAGATGTGAAAGCGTTTTATGGAAATGTGCTTTAAGATATATGGGATATTGCCACACAATCGCCGGGCGGAAGCCGGATGCTTATGATGCATCGATTAGAACCCATTATATTTAACAGCACGTCATAAAACAAGTGCTGTTTTGGGCTATACGTTGTAAACCTCTGTAAGGGTGGAACTGTATGCCTCATGCCAAGTATTGCATTTGGCCGCAAGCTACGTATGCAACAAAAGATTAGAAATGCAACTCGTTCAACTCGACTCGTGTTTATGTTCTCGTGGAGTCGTTTCAATTTCAATCCTCTCTGGCCGCTCGTGCGATTGATAAAAGATTAAATCGTGCTATTAAATTGGTTCCATTTTGCAAAGATGCTGTAACGATCAATATTTACTCTTTGCCTGTAATTGACCTAGTCAAAACCACATGTCGCTGGCCCAGTCCATTCGGCCGCCATCACGATGGGGCCGCGAAACGTAGCGCAGTCACGCTTTTCGGGTAGGAGCGATAAGCGCTGTCGTCCTGCCAAATAGCTGTATGTTAAAAGCCTTTACTCGCGAAGATTCGAGGAGCTCCACCTCCCTTCTGTATCTACTGAGTGAGAACAGGGCAACAATGGGCGGGCAGATGTTGGCACGGCGCTGACGTGCAAAGAAAGTCTGATAACATGCGCGCATGAGGCTTGGCATCCGAGCTGTGTTGCATTTCTATCAGGCGATGATGGCTTGACGTGCGCCAGCTCTTTCCTCTGAAAGATGTGCCAACATTTGAATGGGTAGAAATGACAGGAGTAAAAAGAAGGAATATGTGCTTGCGTGCGAGTGAGAGATATGTGGTTCTGATGAAGTGTAAAGAGCTTTTAGGTGGTCTCACGGACCGTACAGATCGGATATCTCCTATATGATTGGCTGCCTTCTTTATATTTTATAGGTATAGGTTTTTGGGATAGTTCACCCAAATGAAACCTTTTTGTCATCATTTACTTATGTCATTGAAAACCTCAATGACTCTTTCTTTCTTTAGTGGAACACAAAAGAAGATATTTTGAGAAATGGCACTGTGGTTTTGTGTTCATACATTTGAAGTCAATGGGGTCCAATGTTGTTTGGTTACCAAGGTTCTTTAAAATATCTTTTGTTCTTTGCAGAAGAAAGTCAGTCATACAGGTTTGGAAAGACATGTTTCTTTTTTTGGCAAACATGTAAAAATAATATAAAAGCTAATAAGTATAAAAACCAATAAGTATAAAAACCCTACAGGATTCAGTAACACCTGAAGGTCTCACCTCCAGGTATTGGCCAGACTCAACCCTGCTTAGCTTCAGTGGGAACCCAGGCTGCACGTAGATCAGAAATCTGTTTTGTATTTAGTCAAATGCAGAAAGGTCTGAAGAGTTCATGTCTTTGCACAGACAAACTTACGTATGCATAAACGCACACACACGCCCGTGGGACTGCAGTGGCCTTTCTCGAGACGGCTCCATGTGTTCCAGCGCAAAGATAGGTCACTACTTCACAAGCACACACGGGAATGTTTTGACTGCTGGGTCGGTGAGGAATGCTCTGAGTGATGATGACCAAAACCTGCCGTTCCTATCCAGCTCAGAGCTTTTGGGTTAATATCTCTAGCACTTGTAGTTCAGGCCGTTTTTATATAGGGTGGTTTATATATGGCGGTGGCCATCTTGGCATCACACATCTGCGCTGTTCCCATGAGAGGCCAGCAAGATCTGAGGAAATAACACCCACCCATCTCTCTCTCGCTCTCACTCGGAAATAGACAAAAACTAGACAATTGTTGACAGATATATAGGCTAATAAGACTTGTTTTGCTTCATGGTTGGGTAAAAATTGACACACCCAACCGCTGGGTTTAAATTACCCTATGCCGGATTGTTTGAACCGAAAATGCTGGGTTGTTTTATATTGGGCCGAATATGGACATTTTCAAGATTAATTTAAACTAATAATTGAGTTCGTCCTTATTTTATACCAAACTATGAGTTAAAACTACTAATTTCGATTTGTATTAAGTTGTGGCAAATCCAAGTACAAATTGAGACATTTTATAATAAGCTTTTTCCCAAATAAATATCTGATAAGAGCTTTCCATGAAATCTCGTTGATGTCTTGGAGAAAACGAGCAAACTTTAAAGACATCTCATCTGGGATGTTTCTATCGTACGGACAGGTGAACGGCAGGAGCATTTGGACAGATCTGGGAAGTCGAAGAGAAGTGTGGGGTCAGTAGATGCTCAAGATGAAGATAGCAAAGCGAGTGTGGGAACAAAACCGTTATTTGGCAGAATCTCTCTCTCTCTCTCCATCTGTTCTTATTCGTTCTCCAAACTCTAGTGTAGTGTCTGCGAGTGCTCTCTTGTGCTTTGGTCCCGTGCACCATGTTTTCATTGACATTTATTAAATGTTTTGGACGAAATGAAAGTCGCTGGGATACGTCCGGCGTTACAGTCTGGATGTTTGTCAGCTGGATGTGTCGTAATCCGCTCTGCGTTTTGTCATCTGTGTTATTATTGCGAGGGCGAATTAGCTGCAACATTAACTCTATCAGTGTAATTTCCCACACTGTAACCGTGGCTTTATTTATAGAGTTTATGAATGCAATAAAATGTGTTGCTCGCTGCGTAGCGCTAACCGCACACGCTATAAAACAATTAATGTAACGCTCGCCTGTGAGACCTGCTCCATATGAAAACATGTTTGGCTGGGGTCTGGATTTAAGTCAGGAATGGCCACAGGTATTTACACGCCTGGAGGTGTGATGCCGTTACGGCATTGCCTTTAAAGTGGAGTTTCTAAATCCCTATAAATGTTTTTTTCTATTTCGTGGAAATACTTTATTATGGTTATGGTGCAGAACGTAAAGGCAAAATTAAGGCAGAGTCGCCGATCCAAAATCCACCTTGTGAATTTTGATGTCTCGCATCACAAGACCTTGATTTGTCCTTAATCATTCGATTTTAAATGTATTATAAATAACAGTTCGTCCATAGTCCTAAAAGACGTTGTAGGAACGCTTTCACAACCTTTACGCAACCAGTGTTGGGTGTTACTAGTTACTAAGAAATTTGTTACTGTAATTTAATTACTTTTCCTTTGAAAAGGAATTTAATTAGTTACTTTTAATGTAGTCGAACGTAATACTGTGTAATATATTCAATAGTGGAAATCACATCAAAATTATAAGTGTAACTTTAAATTGTATGCTTTAATGTATCCTTCTCACATTTGTGTACTTGGGTCAGTTAACAGTTTATGTAGTTATTTATTATTAATTTGAATGAATTAAAAGAGCCGTTTCATGTCTATCCTTGAATCAATTCTTATCAAGGTTTATGTAGGATATAGAAAGTAATTAGTAATAAGTAATTAAATACTTTTTGGAGAGTCACTTGTACAGTAATCTTATTGAATATGTAATTAGTAATTAGCAATTCATTACTTTTTCGGAGTAACTTACCCAACACTGTACGCAACCCTTCCGAGCAATCTCACTATCACTTATCCAAAGTCATTTCGGCCTGTTTAGACATTTTTTTGTTGAATGTTTATATTCTAAACACTTAATTTTTTGATCCTGTCATAATGTAACGCTGTTGAAATTGAAGTTGAAGTGGTGCGGTACAAACTATTAGACCCAGCAACAAATCCACAGCTTGTGTGTGAGCGCAGCGTCTCATGTCACACATGAAGAGCGTTTGCACAGAGGTCTCGAGGGTAATAATGAAAATAGTCAAGAAAATATATTGACTTTGAAAATTGGATTTTTAAAAACAGAGTAAAAGATCAGATTTTGCAAGCGGTCCAGAACTCTCTATATGATATCACTCTCCCCAAGGTTTTGCATGGGTGTTCAACACATTCCTGATCGCAGTCCATACAGGAAAATCTGCTTCTCTCTGATCGCACGTACAGCTTCACAACAAGTTCGGTGTGTCTGCGTCATATTTCAAAAGAAATAATATTGTGCCAAATTAACCCGGATTAACAACTACGCACATTTCCTCGCCCTGTTCTCATTATCGCAACGCATCTGGATGTTTTACTGTCGAGTTTGTGATCTCATTGTTCTCAATGATGGTTTTCATTTACTAATAAGAATCGTGTTATCCAGTTTTTATTGAAGTCATCTTGCATTAAAGGCAATCGGCATCAAACAGTTTCTATAATAAATCAATATTTGTTGTGAATTTAGTTTATCGTCATTTGTGGTGGGAAGGGATGCTGAATTGCCGCAAAGATGGATGTATTTTATGATCTTAGTGTAAATACGTCAAGTGTGAAAAGTGGACGGAGCTTCAGCTGGAGACACTTGGAGAATCTCAGAAAGTGTGTCGGAAAGATCTGGAAACCTTAAATTACTTGCTGTCGTGTAGACTGAACGTCAAGGGCCTTCATCATCTGCCAAACCTCACACACACACAACCGCACACAGCTGACAGGCAGTGAAAGTTCATCTCCAGCAGTAGCAGCTGTGACAATGAAAAACATCCCGTCTGCCAGAGTGACATGAGCCCTGAGTCTTGCCGTCTCCTGTGGAGTAACAGCGTGTGTCTGTGCTTTCAGGATGGCGAACCGAAGGAGCGAGGAGGATGAGGAGGAGGCCGCCCGTGAGCGCCGGAGGAGAGCACGTCAGGAGAGACTCCGCGGTAAAGAGAGCGAGGATGTGCCGTACCAGCCTGACAACACAGAGCTCAACAACAGCCACAGGTGACGCGCACAATCTGTTGTAGACCGCTGAACGTGATTTTATTTCAACATTTTCTAATACAATAGTGGTTTTGAGGTTATTGGCACCGATTTACTATTATTAGTACCAACTTAAAGAGAAATGTGCAAGAACTTCTTTAGTATTGATATTTTACTCTCCAGCTGGCATGTTTGTTCAAAACCTGATGTTATTACAACATGAATGTTTTCAAAGAACATCATGTGTGCTTTACAGGAAGTGACATTATCTGACCTTGTGTAGACGTTTACGTAAAAAAAATTGCCATCATTTCTTCTCCCTCATGTGACTCCTGTGGAACACAAACTAGATATTTTGAGAAATGTCTCTGTGTTTTTGTCCATACAATGGAAGTCAGTGGGCGAACAGGTTGTTTTGGCTACAAACATTCTTTGAAATATCATCTTTTGTGTTCTTTAGAAAAAGCCATATTTTCTTTCATAATGCCTTCACACTCGCTTTCACATCAGAGACTAAACCTTGGTGGGAGTCGTGCGTCTTCCTCTGGTGGGCGGCTGATGAATAACTTCCTGTTTCGGGTCATGGTAGCGGAAGCTCTGGACTCCTCTGACACACAGAGACACTGAGTCTTTGTGCTGTGAATGGACACTGAAGACGGACAGACAAGAGCAGAATTGTTCCTGATGTGTGAGCAGACACGGCTCCATCTATAGTCAAATAGGCTGATGTAGAGTAAACGTTTGCCAAGCGGTGCCGTCAGACTATATTAACCTTCAGTGTCAGACGCATGGCAGATGGGCTGAGCGTCCGACGTCCTAGTGCACACTGGTTATGAAGTCCTTGCGTATTATCACTGTCGGGCGAAACCTCCCTTTCTTATTTCATAAATCATTACTGTTGTTATTTATGTTTGTTTCTTGTTATTAATCGTATTATGAAAATGTTTGAAGTGACCATGAAATCTAAATTAATTCATTCTTATTTTATTTTTTCGGCCATTTTGTGCCTTTATTAGTACAGTGATTTATAGAGAGGGCAGGAAGCGAAGCGGATGAGAGAGAGGGGGTGGGGTCGGGAAAGGACCACGAGCCGGGATTCGATACTCTGGTCGCCCGGGACGCTCCGGCGCCATCGGCTCTGACAATTCATTCTTATTTTTTGATGTAATATTGCAGCGTTTATTATAAATAATTTATTGCGTGGGTCTTTTTTTTTATGCGCTCTCATAATCTCCATCTCTGCATGACGTACGTCTCGGCCTGAGGGCCAGGCTTCTACCTTCCAACAATCCCATCAATTCCACAAGATTAAAATCAAGCATTCTCACTCGAACACGCATGGTAATTTGGAAGAAAACACTATCGCAGCTTCCGCTTCGTGTCGACTTTAACCCATAAAAAATATTTAAAACCGCTTATCATCTTTGCCAATACAGTGTATAATCATTTAAACATTCAATTTTTTTAGTTTCTTAAAAGTAGAGGTTTTGGAGATACAAGGTTTCTGCTGTGCAGCGACATTTTGATGGATTGTCTCTTGTGGAGCTTGAACCAACAGCCTGTCGATTACCAGCCCGGATCTTTGTCCTCTTAGCCAACTCACATTTCAGTGTTGGCGTAAAGATTTTGCATTTATAACTATTATTTTATTATTTTAACTATTATTGTGCGTTTTTAGTGTGAGTTCTTATGTTTTTGTTGATCTGGTTTGGTGACCCTAAAGTTGACCACATCAGCGGAAAAACAATTTCCATCATCATCAAACTTCATATTTAGTCCACAGTCATGCTTTATCTTCTGTTTGCTTTTCTCCCAGCGTGACTGTGACGGAGACCGTGTCCTCCTCCGTGGTGACCTCCAGCAGACCGGAAGACGAGGACGAGGAGGAGCAGGCCCTGCAGGAGCGCCTGGCTAAGAGAGAGGAGCGCAGGCAGAAGAGAATGATGGAGGCGCTGGACCGACAGAGAGAGACAGAGAGCCAAACCTCTCACTACGGTCTGGAGGAGAGCGGCGGCCTGCAGCGTGGGCGGAGCTACGAGGCTGAGGAGGAGTTGAACAGCAATGAGGCGGAGAGAGAGGAGGAGAAAGAGGAGGACATTCCTAGAGAGGAGGTCGTCGTGGAAAAGCCTCGGAGGTCTTACCTGAGGGGACAGGTGTGCTCACGTTTAGTTTGTTGTGTTTTATAGTTAATAAACTCTGTTTAGTGCTGAGGATTTGCGTTATATCATCTAACTTTGTTCACACGTAGGATTCCGTCGAGGAAACTTCTAAACTAGCTGATGAGGTATAGTATGGAGATGGGCGAACGTTTTTTCTTCTCTTTCGACACATTAAAGCATGTGACTGCATTCCATTTCTAGGGCGAGCAGAGCGGCTTGCCTTTCTCCCGAGAAAATGAGGTGATTTTAAATGAAGTGGCAGATGATTCTGCGGTTGTTTTGGAGACGGAGTCGGAAAATGGCACTGCGGATGTACGGGAGGAAAAGAGAGAGGTTGAGAGAGAGGGGTTGACAGAGAACGGATCGGATGAGGCGAGAGAGGCAGAAAGCTTTGAGAAAGAAGAGACTGAGCTTGCTGAGAATGATGAGGTTTTGGTAAGAGGCTGAAATTGTGCACGGGACTGTGTGAGGATGGATGGTTTGGATTTGGGGTGAAAAATAAAAACAATCGATCATTCTGAAAGGCCCTGTGGATTTAAAATCAATCTTTTGTGAGTTTGTTTATTTACAACAACTCGAGGCAATGAAAAAAAGTCAATGTGTGACGGAAAGAAAGCCACAAGTTCTGTGTTAAAAGGAAATTTGACAACGTGGGAAATAAAATTGCGATCATGAAATTGTGTCTTAAAAGTTTTGGATACAGTCGTTTCATACTTTTCTTATTTATAAAATACAGCTGTGTAATATGTTCACCCCAAAATCTTAAATGTATCCAGGCATGGGTTTGAGCACAGCGTGTTGTGGTTTCACCAGCGCCTTCGTCCACAGTGTCGGTGTGACGGCAGAACATTTCTCATTAAAGCAACGACGGGACGCCGATCTGATCTGTGGTTACACATTGTGTGTCACTGCCTGCTGCACAACCGTGTGGAGTTGATGTTGTGTGTTTGTGCATGTGGGACGGTCGGTCATTCTCAGGAAACCATATCATTTGTGCGATTTCTTGTATGTTGGTTACTGCCCTGGTTCTTTGGGATTTGGTCAAATTCTAGCAGCGTTCAGATCGAATCAAATATAAAAGGTTTTCCTGAAATGTTCTCGCACCGTTTCCTGTGAATGACACATGAATACTCCCGCTCTTTCTTTTTATTATTTATCCACGGAGTGAGCCAGTCGCACCCAGCAGTTCCTTTATTGAACATTATGTTCTTCCAAAACCATTTCTATTGTGCACATTCTCTCTCTCTCTCACGCACACACACGTGTACAGCACATCACTCAGTTGTGTTTATGTGTGTGTAGACGGAGGATGAAGATGTGATGAGGAAGAACAAACAGCCGAATGGAGCGGTGTGTGATGAGAGCCCTCCCAAACACAAGAAAGCAGAGAGGACCTTCAGGTCAGTGCCGATGTAAACGCTTAATAATTGTGTTTAGATTGTCCAGGCTTTCTTATTCCAAACAATTTGGAGAGTTCCTTATCAGAGGGTGAATCTGAAAATCACAGCGTGATGATGTGCAGAAAGTTGTAAAAACAACATTCGACGTGAGAACAAATCGTCTGTTTGGGGGAACGTTGGACTGAACAAAATGGTTTTAACGCAACTTTGTTTGCCTGTTTGTAACATGTTGTAGAAAATGTGGAGGATGTGATTCTCGATGCCCATAAAACTGAATTTGCTAATAATGAATGTATACATATATACAGAGAGAGAGATAAATAAATTAAATTGATACATATATACATTTAATTAACAAATGGATGGATGGATGGATGGATGGATGGATAGATAGATATTGAATTTATAAACAAATAAATTAATATATATATGTATATATATAGAGAGAGAGGGAGTGCAATTAATAAATAAAGAACTTAAATTGATACATATATACATTTAATTAATAAACAAATGAATTAATAATGTATATATATTATATATATATATATATATATATATATATATATATGATTGATTTTTTTTTTTACAATAGATTTTTGGTTTGTTTTATAATCAATAAGTAATTATATGATATTTATATATTTTAATCTATATAAATTGATTTATTAAACAGGTGTTTTTAAGTGTAGCAGTAGATAATATATTTAAATATAAGGAGAATAAAACACATAAAATTAAATACTTGTTAAAATCATCTGTATTTGACTAATGTGAAAGTGAAAATGTAGTTTTTTTCCAAAACAAGCAAAGCCACAAGACCCGTTTTGTCTCAAATTGAATTGCCAAACGCGAGTTCATCTATTGACATCTAGAAAACAGGGCAAAGTTTTGTCAAGTATATGCTCGTGGTCACCTGATCCCAGAGTCCTACGGGCTTTGCTCAGCTGTAACCGGAGACCGTGTCACCTAAGACAGGAGCATGCCGATTCACCAACATTCTGTGTGAATAGCTTATGTTCTCCTTACACGCAAACATCACATATATGACCCTCTTAACCTCTCCCTAAACAAAGGCATTCTGGCATTCTTTTTTGTTTGTGCGCGTGACAGCCGGGCAGCCTGCGTTCTACCGAGGCACCCGAGACGGATGAGGCCGACGGCGAGGACGCTCGCCTGGAGGCCGAGAGAAAGCTGGAGGAGCTGAAGAGGAGGCGAGATGAGGTGGAGAGCGAGGAGTTCGAGAAGATGAGGCAGAAGCAGCAGGAGGCCGAAGTGGAGCTGGAGGAACTGAAGAGGAAGAGGGAGGAGAGGAGGAAGGTGCTGGAAGAGGAGGAGCGGAGGAGGAAGCAGGAGGAGGCCGAGAGGAAAGCCAAAGACGAGGTGTGTTTGAGCGTCAGTGAACCGTTTCCTGGTAAATGTTTCACTGGCGTTTTTTTCTTGTGGGAAATCATTGGGTGTTCTTTTCACATTTCTGTCTTTGCTTGTGTTCTTCACAACGTCGAAACCTTTTTGGACTTCCAAAGGTGTCCATTTAACAGTAATGTGATATTGGTCACCGCCCTCAAGAAATCCCGTGGCCATGGTGTCGGTTATCCGCCACACATACCTTCTGTATATTCACAATCACGAAACGCTGTCATCATTCATCTGCTTTCACATTTACAGACCTCCACGACAGCACGCGGCGTGAATTCGACACGAGTTTCATAGCCCCGTGAGAGAAACACGGCCGCCGGTCCTGCGCTCAGCATTGTAATGCAAATGCGCTCCTCGTTGCTAATGAAAAGAGGCAGTAAATGAAAAAGGACTAATTAGAGATTAGAGACCCCCGCGCCGATGCCGGCGGGCCGTGCCAAAAAAACCTGTCGTAAATAAAAAAGCTTCTTTATGAATCCCCAGCTGCTGAGGAATGCGGGCGGCTGCCGGTTCACTAATGTTTGCATCCACGGGGTGACATAGATAGATACGGTCTAGATTGTGTCGTTTATTTTTCACATTATTATCCTTGTTTATTGAAAGAAGGACATTGGCTGATATTGTCTGGGACACCAAGATCCCAAATCAGTCTGTGTGCGATGGCCTTTACGCCTGTGGTTTGCTTGATGCCGTTTACAGTGTCGCTGTGATGGTGACCGTTTGTTTTATTCTGCAGGAGGAGAAGAGACGGATGAAGGAGGACATCGAGAAGCGGAGAGCCGAGGCGGCCGAGAAGAGGCAGAAGGTGGAGGATTCGGGCGACGGAGAGGCCAGGAAGCCTTTCAAATGCGTCAGCCCCAGAGGATCATCGCTGAAGGTTAGAAACAGAGCTGTCAATCAACCCAGCCGTCAGCTGACACATGGGAACGCCGAGAACTCGTGATGAAGCAGTTATCTGCATTATCTCTTGAACGTAGCATGGACAACAATGTGATGATTGTGCATTTGTGAAGTTTAAAACAACAAATAACACGACGTTTTCGCCAAAATGCCATACGTTTAATTGAGCAGACGATGATTCTGAAAGTCAAGATAACAGATCAGTCGTTGACATCAGTATTCGCAGGTCTAGTACCCACATAAAGCTATCAAAAATGTGTGAAGTATTTAAAAAAATGGTTTAGCAACCTTGACATCATATACGTTTCATTTGTCATTTATATCACCATATTTAAATCAAAACATGTCAAGCAATAATGAAAAGGTGACTTTATGAGGTCGTCTTGAAAAACAACACGTTGTGTTTAAATAAATATACTATAATAAATTAAAGAAAAAGTATTAAATAATATTAATAATAAATACGAATTGTAAACGACAATGAATCGCATCACATAAACATTAAACACAGGTGCCGAACACCGCACAAAATTTTGCGCTTTTTTATCCTTTATTTTTTTAAGGAAATGAACAACCATAGTACGATAAAGAAATGTGGCAAGCCAGATTCAAACTCATGACGTCCGCATGAGCACTCGGCTCATAAATCAGAACACGTGTTAACCAATAGGCCTTGGCTTTAATGGACCTCGTAATTATCATTTTACAGAAGTGACATGTAATGTTAAATATTGTTTCGACAGAAACTGTGGTGATAAAAAGGTTTTCATAAAAAAAGTGAGATCTTTTGTGGGTATCTCTAAACTTACGCAACAACCTTTCCCTTTATACTTCATACACAGATGATTCATGCGCAGAAGTGCTTTGTCATCTTGTACACTGTATGTATTGCATGTCGTGTTGTGTTTTTGACCATTTACATCATCGCTTTAATTTTGTTGCATTTTGCCAAACGTGATGATTGGCAAATGATTCTCTTATCTTTGCATGCTTTGAATAGCAGTTTCCCGCTGTCGGACGACTCTTTCCTCCGGAATCTGCAAAAACACAAAATGGCGTGGTGGTGTTTTTGCGAGATAAAGGCGAGCTTCTCTCTTCGAGACGTGAACTCTGGGGGGACGCGGGAAGACCATTAGACTAATAGGATTACTGTAACCGCATTCTGAAACGGCCGTTTCAAACGCCCTTGAGAATGGGGAATTTCCTGCTGAGGCCTTTTTTTAGGAACTACACATTTGTTTGAGGGGGGAAGTGGACGTTTTTTTGCCGATAGCTTTGGCGTGTGCGTGTTTGTCCGCATGATTTTGCTTGTTGCTTCACGGGAACACGTCCCTCCCCCCAGCGCCGTTGTCATATGTCATAAACACGGGCCGCGGTTCCCATAGAGGGGGGGCCGTCGAGGGCCCTTGCTTTTCCTGGCCCTGTGACCGTTGCATACTGAAAGGAACAGACTAGTCTTGTGCCTCTCAGAATAGCCGTCCCGACAGACAACTCGCATCTGTGTGTTTTTGTATGTGAGTGTGTGTTGCACATGACCGAAGCGGTGACCTTTCTTAAATCTGTGCATTGCATGATGTCTCTTCACAGATCGGTGAAAGAGCGGAGTTCCTCAACAGGTCGGCGCAGAGAAGGTGAATGCTTGTTTCTTTTATTCCCTGTACATCTTTGATGGAAACAAACTTTTTTTCGTTTCACATCTTAGGCTTTACAAAAACTTGCCACAATGGCCCCAAAAAAGTATAGATGTAAGTGCATTACAGCATAAAATATCAAACCAAGAAGCATTGTTTATAAAAGGTTCATGCTTTAAACAAACAACATTTTTATAACAAGAAATGTTAATTTATTAAACTACACCTGTCATTACATTACATACCTCCACATTTTATGCATCCATCAAAGTTATTACAGAAGTTAAGAAAACCAGAATACATGACAAGACTTTAAATGAAGGAAATGATCTGTATTTGCAGGTCTATTGGATCCATGTAAAGCCATAAAAAAATTAATTTTAAAATATTTTGCACGTTTACTTTATCCCACCAGCAACCTTGACGTGTGCTTACAATCTGTCATTTAAATCACAATATTCATATCCGTACATATCAAACAGTAAAGAAAAATATGCCCTTTTGCAAAACAATCAAATTAAGGTCTGGGGTTAAAACAACTTTTTTTATTTATTTTTATCTTGAATAAATAATACATAGATATAATGATTAAATATAAATAATGATGTACAATAAATTGAGAAAATGTAAACATCCACGTTTTATGCATCCATCAAAGTTATTGCAAAGTTAAGAAAACATTTATAGTTTGTCGATGCTATTTGGTTTCATATTTTGTTTCCTAATGCACTGAGAAAATATTTTCTTAATTATCTAGAAAAAGTGATTCATATTGATTTGTAATGTCATGTTTTATTCATATGTATCATAAATACCAGCATGGACTTACCTGTGTCTTTGTGTGTGTGCGTCAGCTCAGTGAAGGCGTCTCACACTCCTGTGGTATCTAAGATTGATAACAGATTAGAGCAGTACACCACCGCCGTGCAGGTGAGTGCTTGTAACATTATCTTCTTTCCAAACGTCTCTCAAATTCAAGCGAACGATAAATCACAGACTAAACACAGGATACCTGAATAGGGCATTGCATCACCTCTGCTTTGCTCTCATTGAATACATGGTTAGAATTAAACCATATCAATGTTAAGACCTCCAGTAATTTATGTTTCAGAAGTTACAGAACTGGAATGAATTATTCCCTGTCTTTTGCTTTCTCTGTTCAGACCAACCAAGAGGTGAAATCTCCCCGATCGGCTGCCATAGATCTTCCTATGGTGACGGACGGTATTCGTAACATTAAGAGCATGTGGGAGAAGGGGAATGTCTTCGCCTCCGGCGGGGGCCCGGCATCCACCAACAAGGTTTGGAACGTTCATTCCTCGCGGAGGAGGGAAACCCCTCTTCCTCTAGGATCCGTTTCCTGTCAAACCTTGAATGCTGAACTTTGACCTTAAAGGGAGTGTTCTCTCCCGCCCTGTACAGGATGCAGCTGTGATAAAAGTGGGCGTTGCTGGGCGCATCAACGATTGGTTGAACAAAACTCCAGAGACGGGCAAGACATCAGGAGGAAGACCCGCGGTAAGCCCACGCACCTGTGTGTCCTGTTCGAGTCGAGTCTGCAAGTCCAGTTGTAGCGTGTTGTCTGGCGCCATCTAGTGCAAGTGCCAATGAGCCCAAAGCCAAAAGAAAACCGCAAATTGCTAAAAAAATTATTTAATGTTTGACATAAAGGTTTTGAGTTGAATAATAATATTTATAACATGGCTTCCTGCCTATTACAGCATGCCAGACGTCCTTCATCTCTGATTGGTTGTTTGAACATAATGGTTCTTATGGTCATATGGGAATGAATGAATGGATGCTAAAAATATATTTAAAAGTACCAAGCTTGATATTTGTACAATCTGAACGGTCCAATTCCCAATGTATTGGTTTATTGTTGGACTCTCGCTATGGAAACCCCTGAGGTCGTGGGAAGTCACTGCGCTTTCTCAAATGATGTCATACGTTTGTGTAGTCATGAATCGAGTCACACACACTTTAGAGTATCAAGCTAAATATGATCACAAGAACCACGACCGCTGTCTGCGAAATCAGAAGCCCGTCATAAATTCATGAACGTTTTGATGTATTTATAGACTGAGTAACATTCTTTTCTGTGTTATTTATGCTCATTATAGTCTTTGTTAACATTTCATTTGCCTGTCAGTCGTCCGTAGTTGTCATTGTCGGCACATCAGCAATCTTTTCAATTTTACCTCGCAGTGAAAATGTGATGCTGCGTTCATTTACGGTTACTGTCTCTTATCCTGGGGTCGTTTGGTTCTGGGTTTAGCTGTTAGTAAGCAGAATAAGGTTTTACACCTCATTTAACATAACACAGATGGACCTTTGACCTGTCCTTTAAGTGTTAAGCTTAAGTGAACAATATTCAATATTCTTAAAACAATCAAAATATTGGTATAATTAGCTAAATATATTACACTTAGATGCAGAAATCATCTTTATCTGTTCTTCAATTATCAAAACATAACAAATCACTGCCGTCATTCTAAAACCTTGTGTCTCCATATTTCGTGATGTTTATTTTTAATCATTATTTTTATTTAAAAAATTTGTTTGCATCTCACCAATGAACAGTGTTTTCTACTTTTCTTGAGGTTTCAGAAGGACAGCGTCGATATGTGATATTAAAATAACACAGCATATAAAACAATAGTTTATGGTCTGATATGAAATGATGGCCAGTTCTCCTGTCTCTTTACCTTTTTCCTTCTTTCTCCTATACATTTAGATTTGTTTTGCTTCTCGGTCCGTCCATCTTCTTTTCCCCCGGGGCTTCTTCCTTCTCCCTTTCTTCTGCTCTTTCTCTCTCTGCCTCAGATAAGGTATGATATTCACACATCTCTACCCTCCGAGCATGCTACTCTCTGCCGTGTGTCCCTCCTCGTGGATTGTCGAGTGTGTGTTTGTGTGACGCGAGCTCAGTCGTTCAGGGTCGTCCGGTGTGTGATATTACACCCTCTTCTCCCTCCTGCAGGACCTGAAGCCCGGTGACGTGACCAGCAAGCGCAATCTATGGGAAAACAAAGGTTCCTCTGCTACTAAGGTAACCGAATTCTTTCCAATCGGCCGACTCGGTTATTTATTTATATCCAGAGCGTTTTTCACGTCCCTGGAGTATGAATCTATGAAGTAGTTATTTGTGCAAATAACAGGCTGTGGTTATTTTGAGAATCTCGCAGACATTCCTTATGACCAACTTTGGAGTGGATTAAAGTCATAATTGTATTCCCTCCAAAGAAGTCTAACAAACACGTTGACAGTCGGACCGTAACATTGCCATAACGTTGCCTGTGTTTTTATTTTAAGACTTGCTAATTGCCTACAGATCTGACCGACCTGAGGAGGTAAATGTTGCTTCATCACAATGGAATGGCCGTGTTTGATCCACGCTTTATGCATTTATCACCAGGCAGTTTAAGATCTCGCCTCACTCTTGCACACCGCCACGAGAACAGGAAGTTGTTAGCAGGAAGGAGGAAGTACCTCTTACTCTGCTAATGGGGTATATGCACACGGGTCGCAAAAATGTGAACGTTTTCTTACTAAACACATCGTTATCACTTGGTTAAAAATACCCTTAGTGCTACGAGAGCGGAAGTGACCGAGCCGCATGAGATTTTAGCGGAAGTACGTCGTCGCCCCGTGTGCATATACCCCATTGACTCTTTGCTAAGCTCTGACCCCTTTCTAAGCTCCGCCCCCTTTGGTAAACCCCACCCCTTGGTTATTGCTCGCTCTAAACTTTCCAAACACAGAACGTCCATAGAGTTGCATTGGACACGGGCAAAAGCATGTTTGACAATATGGCACATGGCAACGGTTGCTAAGGTAGCATAGCCAAGGGTCAGTTTCGCCTTCTCTCTTTCTCTCTCACCCTCTCCCATCACCCCTTCACAAAGGACTGATGTGAGTCTCTATTTTAATGCTGGCGTGGACGTTGCACACGGAACCAGTTGACCAAACATGGCGTTCGCGCCCACAATGCAACTCACGAAACCAATTCTAACGGTCGATCTCGTCTGAAGTTCAAAATGCATTCCCACGAGCCCGGGACTCCAGATCAAACACGCATATAGAGGTGGTGCCTCTCTCTGTGGCTGTGGAGGGGGTGCGGGGCACGATCGAATCTACTTCTGGACCGTCACCGGAGTGTCAAGACCAGGCCAAGGCCGTGGTTAACCGCACACTGCAGTTTTGGCCAGATGCCTTTGAAGGCTGCTGGACGGTGACGTATGAAGCCTAATGAAGGGAAATCTGCGGTCGCAACCGCATCGATGTTACCCAAACCAGCAGAGCTGGAAAGAATGAAGGGCTTTGTATGTCAAATTTGGAGAAGGAGTGCTATGTGAAAGCCACGCTAAGCATATTTGTGTTATTGTACACGCGGCATGACGGCCACAAGAACTTTTGCTGATGGTTTTTGGAGCACATGTGCACAAAATAAGAGAGTGAATGTTAAAAAGGAAATTTGATGTTAATGTTATTCTGTGTTTTTCTTTGCGTCTCTGTTTGCTTTTCTAGACGAGCAGAGAAGAGACGAAATCCGTCACCAACGGTAAGGGATGGTCACCTGTCTTTAGTTGAAGGAAATTGTTTTTATTTATTCATTTAAGTGTATCCAAATGAGGTCAAAACAAAGTCCTGCAGTGAAGGGCAGGTGTCAACATCGATTGCGTCAATGCTTAATATATAGGCGTCCATGTTCGCTTGTGGTTCAGCCAGAGAGCCCTGCCAATGATAAAGCATCGCCGCAGGCTGTTTGTTTCCTGGGCACTGTGTTTTAAAATGCCTCTTTGGCATTGTGTTCTATTTTGATAGCAGACCATTTGTTCCTCTAGATGGGGACGCTGTGGCCTTCAAGCATAGCTAACGTTTTTTGGCTAATGGGCAACGGGTCATTTTCTGAGCTTGCCTTGTACGGCCCCACACACACACACACAACTGTGGGTTATGGGCATCTGTCTTTGCCTGAAGAACTAAAGCAGTTTGTCACATTACTGCATGGGTGGACACAGAAGTTTAGCTCGCTCGTGTGTTATACGGAGATGAAAATCTACGTTTGTTTAAGTACTGAACAATAGTCATAAACAAATATTGGTGACAACTGACGATTGACTCTGATTCATGCCAAGCGTGCCATGAATACACACTTTAAGTGCACAAAGATTTAAATAAGTGCCAATTCTCTTCTTAGGAAATATATTTACCTTAAAATTTGTTTGATTTACCTATAGCTAATATTTAGCATTAGACAAAATGGTACATTTGTAAGTTGCTTTGGATTGTGTCTGTTAACTGAATCAATGTAAATGTAAATAAAACATTCAGTAATTACGGCAACACCGAAACACAGACCTTCAAAACCTACAGTAAAACACGGTTGAACTTAAAAAACATATTTATAATAAAGCCATGAACTGACAAAATATATAGAGAAAATTATTCACAAACAAAACAAAATAATTATTTAATTAAATTACATTAAATGTAATTTAATTTGATATAAACACATTGAAAATGATGTACTTTATAAGTTTATGGGATGTACTCAAAATATATTTTAAGACATTTTAAGAAAGAATAAATGGAAATAAAGGCATATAGGCAACTTTAATGTAAACACTGGTTCAGAAGCACTTCCCGATTCATTTTCTTTACTTTTTTATCTTACATAAATAATTGAATCTTAAAGATATTCCTTACACATTTTAATTTGGTTGTAAATGGTCTGTTTGTTGTATTCTGTGCAAACAACTGTGCGGTGTCGTAGTTCTTCTGGGCCAGTGTTGGACCAACATTGTTTACGTTTTTCAAAGTGGTCTATAAGATGTTTTTTTACATTATAACATGAATACCACAACATTACAATCTAGCATACTGTGGTGTTATAGGTTTGTATGTGCTATAATTTTGTGACTTTTTCTTTACAGGAATGGGCCATTAACCCTTCAAAGATCCAAGAGAGGCAGGGACCAAGAGAATGCACAACATTCCTTTTTGAAACTTTTTATAAACGTAATAATACCAAAAAAAAAAACGCACGCATTTTATACTGCCCAGGAATATCTATGTGAGTTGATACAGTATAAAAGAGAGAGAAAAGTATATATTTGTTCACTTTTCACAGTCCAGCGTCTTGCACCATAATGTCTTTAATGTCGTGCATTTGCACAGAACTTCCTATGAGATGAAATTTATGCTGTGAAAATTCAGCATGAATTTTATTGTTTAGATTTTACCATATAAATATAGTATATATAGCAGCCAG
Source organism: Triplophysa siluroides (assembly GCA_006030095.1). Lineage (NCBI taxonomy): Eukaryota > Metazoa > Chordata > Actinopteri > Cypriniformes > Nemacheilidae > Triplophysa > Triplophysa siluroides. Next base: position 1,074,861 of record VCII01000066.1, read on the forward strand.
CTCTAAACATTCCATGATTCCTTGTGTGGAAGAACAAGGCGTAACATTCCAAAATAGTTTTTTGTCTTTTAGTCACCCTTTCACCTAATTTATAACTAAAGCGAAGCTTCGCGTCACATTTCATATTCGCCCGTTTCAGACAGAATATGAGCACCCGTAGAGTAGCTGTATTTTGTACGTTTTTTTTTTTTAAATGGTCTTAATAATATATGTTAGCACATAGTGTACGTTTTGTAATTTACTTTATATTTTACTGCTCGATACATGATGGTGTCTTCGCTTCCGCTCTCAATATTTTATATCATATCAAAGCAACTTTTAAACCAGCAGAAGAACATTACCATTATCATTATTACATTATCTTGAGCTTTTTTACTCTTTGATACACTGTTCTAAAGATTTTTGTGATCATCTTGCGAAGTGTTAATAACTGTGTCTGTATTCACAAAAAAGCAGTTTAACTGTTTTTTAGAACTCTGAACAAAGGGAATGTGCACTTTTCGGCCTAAATCATCAATATTTGACTTACTAAATTTGCATTTATGACTTTGGTTACTAATCCCACCCCTGTTGGAAAAACCAGTTTAGGCCAGTATGGTTTGACATGACTTGCTGGTTTGCCTGTTTGTTACTGGTCATGCTGGTTTTCAGCAGGAATTTGGGTCTGAAGATCAAAGCATAAAACCTTTTTAAAGTGGGTAAAGAAGCCCGATTCATGATTGATTTTTGTATGGTCTACTACACTTTTGCAACAGTTCTGCATTTTACTTTGACTTCTATAGTGCTAGTTTGCAAAGCATTGTTTGTTATTTGTACGTAAATGTTGTCAGTGAAACATTTCTCATGTATCTGACACCTTCGTCAGACAAAGAATATTCAGTTCTGCTGACGCAATGTTTAAATATTCTGTATTTCTGACAATCATGTTTGTTTCGTCTTCCTAACACGTATTGTTTTCAGAATAGCGCTATGCAAGTCGCACCACCTTTAATCACAGTAACCTTGTTAAAACTATGACTAATTGTAGCCGACGTTTTCCTACAAAGCAAATGTTTGAACGATATATCACGTCTCAGCAACCACAATAAAGAGATCCATGAAAACCCTGTGACTGCCCTGCTTCATCTAACAATAGTCTCAGTTCCAGCAGCCAATCAGAGCCGAGCTTCGGTGTCACGTGATCTGGCAGGAGTGTATTAGGTGAGCTTTGGGGTTTGTTTGAAACTCTCTGATGCCTGGACCCTCGAGATAAGACCCCGTTTCTCTCTCCTCAGTCAGATCTCAGGTAAGGGAGGCTGTTAAACCTCCTCACCCATAATGAAGAGTTTGTTTATTCTCTTGGTTACTAAAATCTATGATTTGCATGCTCATTGGATAAAATTCAGACTTTCCTGTAGCTCAGTGGTAAGAGCATTGCGTTAACAACGCAAGGTTGTGGGTTCGATCCCAGGGGATTGCAAATACCTATGTAAAATGTATAGGATAAAGCAATGTAAGTCGCTTTGGATAAAAGCGTCTGCCAAATGCATAAATGTAATGTAAATGTAATAGTAATTCAGTGTAAACTGTCATTCGGTGATGCAACGCTCTTCGCCAGACGGACTGATGGTTCACATGCTTTGGGTTTTTCACTTGATGCTGCTTAATACAGAGAGTATCAACTCTAACATTCCTGCCACCGACAGCTTGTGATATTCCAACTGGAGTAAAACTGGCTCTCGGTAATTAAACTAAAACTCCAAAGCGAGACTGTTAATCTGCTGTAAAGAGTCTGTGGATTTGGAGAGATGGGGTCAGAGACACCGCGCTCAATTTCTTGTTGTTGCATGCGTGCTCCCCTTATCAAATAAATCTTCATCCGAGTTGATCTCTCTGTGACGAGTCATTAGTTTGAGTACTTTTGCATGAAATAGGTTGAAGACCCCCAACATGCCTTAGCTGCTGAAAGGTGAAAAGCCAATGATGAGCAAATAAAGTGAATAACCTTTTGAGATTAACCTCTGGTGACATTAGAAACAAATAAAAACGAGACCTTTTCTTAGAACCAACTTTTATTGGCCATTTGTGCCATAACACCTAACCTAAGGTCACTGTTAGCGGATGGAGTCAGTTTTCAAGTTCACAGGTGTCCGGACAGCGTGACAACAGAATCTTATTACATTATTTATGGACATATTCTTGGTTTCAAAATGTTGGATGTGTAATGTTTCTGTTGTTTTACATTTGAGAACCTATCGAACTTGTTATAACATTGCCAAAAAATGGTCTGTCCTCTCCAAACTTTTAGCATCTAAATCTCAGTTGAAGTTTTGTGAACACAAACGGCTGTTGCCACAAATAATGCATTAATAAAAGACGTGAATAAAGCAAGTAATACATTTTGAGTTTCTTTTTTTCTGTATGAATTTTGAAACGCGGTCGTGTTGTAAAATAAACTGTGTTGCACGTTTAATCACAGCTTTAGTCTTTGAAGTCAGTAGGAACAATAAGCGGCACAATGTTTGTTTCAAAAATAGATGACAAGGGCACATGTGTTGTTGATTTACATGGCGAATGAGTGGCAGGCTCGATGAGATCAGCCAAGTGCATTGTTTGGAAGAGTAACACCTGTTCCAAACCTTTGTATTTGGCAAAAATAGCCACCTCCACTCATTCATCACGTTTATTATGTGACAGTATGTGTCCCAGTGGACGTGCGGCATTCAGCCTTGAGAACATCTCTACCTCTTATGAATATGAATCTTTATTTAGTGGTCGCCAGTTCTTATTAAATAAACAATGTAGAAACATGGTTCATATGAGGGAAGTTAAGTTGGAATATACACTAAGACCTCAGGATGATTTATATAGCCTATATGTATAACTTTGAATATGATGTACTTGGAATTGATCGAAGTCATTGTATAACCAGGACGGATTTGCTTTTATCAGATATCAAATAGTTATGTCCGACACGGAGGAAGTCGTGGAGGAAGAAGTGCAGTAAGTATGATCTCATTGCATCTCAAACATTGTAGTCTTTTTAGGGATGTGTTCAGAAGGAAATATAGCGTAGTAGTTAATAAATGCTGTGCACTGCCTACTATTCACTTCAGAAGTGGTAGTGAAACAGTAGAAGTATTACACTACATTACCATCAGATGACAAGTGACTCGACAACACATCGTCTTTCATTTTTAATTTATTTGAGTTGATATACGTCTAATTCTTATCATAAGCAGTTATTATAACCTTAGCTGCGTTCGTCACACTGGAAATGGAAGGTTGGGCAATGTGTTGTGGGATCTCTCTTGCATAATGCACATTTTTTGCATCTTTTATTGTAGCGAGTCATATAATGCAGAAAATGTGCATACTACACATAGTGTATACTGAAATAAATGAAGGATTGTATCTTGGTGTGCTATTCCAAGCTTCACCCAAGTCCTCCAGCTAATCTAATGCCATTCATGAATCATCCGATATATTTTATAACCAACTCATCTGTTCATCTTCCTGTCTTTCTCTTTTATTTTTCTCCCTTCGCCGTGTGCTTGTGTAGGGAAGGTAAGCCCGTGTACCATTAGTCATACCCAGGCACTAATCTTAATTATGTAAGACCACTTAACTATAGACACACGCATTGCTTTTGTTTTGTGCATGTTCAGAATGACTGTGGAATTGGATTACACGAGTTATGTGGAGTAATGCTCAGATCCACTTCCTCTCAGACGTCCCGCTCTCGTGTGCTGTCCAATGATCTGCTTGCCTTGATTGATTTCTTTACATTAGAGATTCATGATGTCTAAAAGATTTCCATCATAATTATAGTAAGATAACATAACAAAAAACACTTCTTGTAGCTCATCTAGTTTACACAATGAAATTTTTCTCATTTACAAGCTGTTGGGTGGATCTCAATGTTCTGACATATGTGCACAGAGAATGAACACTGTTGACTTGATTCAGCATCTTGATGATGTAAAGACTGATCTCAGACTCCTTTTGTTGTTAAATGTATTGGCTACTAATCGTTGTTATGTCCACACTGTAGTGGAGGAGGCTGAAGAAGAAGGTAAAAACAAGTTTATTGTGCTTTTACCTGCATGCTTTTTAATTCTAAATTAACTTGAAGTTATGTGATGAATTCATACATCTTTTTTCTATTAGAAAATAATGTATTAGGTTAATAATTGATTAGTTGATTGGAAAGCCAGTTTCTTCTTTTACTGTAGACGAGTGTCTTTCACATCTAAACGTTTGACATCCCTATAAAGAAGAGTTTAATTTACTCATCCATATATGCTTATATTTATTTCTTGCTTTATTCTGTCATGTTCCTTCCATTTCCTCTCCATCAGAAGTTGAAGGTAAAGCTTTAGGATTTATTGTATTCATTGTTATGCACCCATGTTTTATTCACTTTTTAGGTTTTTATCCATATAGGACTACAAATACATTTCACATGATTTCGATTATTTAACAATCGTCCTCTATTTCAATTGTTTTTTTAGTGCAGCCTCCCCCAGAGGAAGGTAAATCATCCACCTTCTCTATGATGTCAACCTGCTGTTTTGATTATTTTTTTTCTTCCACAATTTAAAGTAAATATTAAATGTTTTATATATTTTCTTATTAGAACCAGCCTCTGAGGTGGAAGGTAACATTTCCCCAATTCTATATTTTTGTGATTACTTCATTTATTATAACATTTTGTTTATTAACCGTTTGTTTTATATCATCAAGTTGATTGATAGTTCATTTTCAAACTATCAGATCAACACTCAATTTGAGGACAAAATTAACCAAAACATTTACAAACTAACAATAGTAGCCATTTCAGCAATTTTAGTCCTTGAAAAAAAAAATCAAGTATGTAATTCTTCATAGTTTTAACTATGAATTATTTCATATTTGTACAGAAGTGCCTGAACCTGAACCTGAAGGTAAAGCTCTTTATAGCTTTAATAAACTAGTATGTACGTATGGATTATTATTCTGAACGTTTAGTGTGCAACTCATTTTGGACACATCTTTTGGATGAATTGTGATGAGATGTGCAGGAAAAGCATCTGGTTATTTTACGCTTTGTGTAATTGTTTGAGTGGCAATGGTGGTCATCACCACCCGTTCAGTCCAATGCATTTATTTCTATGAAATCTGATTTGGTATTTGACATGCATCATTTTCTCTCGCTCATTACATAAATGTGATCCTTTCATGATGTAGATGTGAACATGTGTTGCAACCGGATGGTGTCTCTTTGTGAAGTATGAGGGATCCATGTGCGTGAAGTTTGCATGACATGATTCATATATGAGCTTGCTTTCATGGCATGTGCAAGGATGAGGTCTGTCAGAACATTGGGTCGTCACATTCAGCTGTGCATTTTCTTCAGGCGAATTATTTTTGGTAACAAGAAACGGTTTGATGGGTAAAATAGAAAAGTTTAAATGGGATTATTCCTGTTTTCAGCTTACCTTTGTTTAAGTGAATGTTAATTATATTTGTTAATGTAACTTTCATTCCTTCCTCTACTGTGAAATGACAGAAGCCCCTGTTGAGGAGGAGGTCGCAGGTAAATTATACACACGACATAGGATTAATTGTGAAAGTAGCGACGTGTGCTGATCTCGGTAGGTCGGTGCTGATGAATTTCCTCTGTTTTTCTCCTCAGATGAGCTAAAACCGAAGCCAAAGTGTGTTCTATAATCTTCTTTGCTTTCTTAAATTCACGTATTCACACAAAAGGCTGTGTTTTCATTCACAAACCACACTTTTACAGGTTCATGCCCAACATCACTGCTCCAAAGATACCCGAGGGAGACAAGGTGGACTTTGATGTGAGTAAAATGTGCTTTGATTCACTTGATACACATCACTTTCTGTGTACACTTCAGAGTAAATGTAAGAGTGTGTGTGTGTGTGTGTGTGTGTATAACAGGACATCCACAGAAAGCGTCAGGAGAAGGATTTAACTGAGCTGCAGTCTCTCATTGAAGCTCATTTCATCCAGCGAAAGAACGACGAAGAGGAACTGATCGCTCTGGTCAACAGAATCGTGAGTGCTGCGTACATTCAACCTCACACATATTTGGACAGTTTGTGGATCAGATATCTAATATTAAAGTGTTTTAAAAGGCATTTCGTGCCATTGAGCTTCTTCTGTAATCGCTTTCTTTGTGGACTTCATGCAGGAGAAGCGTCGTGGGGAGAGGACAGAGCAGCAGAGAATCCGTGCCGAGAAAGAGAAGGAAAGACAAGCTCGTCTCGCTGTGAGTGACGCTTCCTTCAGCCGACAGGACACTTCCATAATGCCATGGGAAGTTAAACGCAATGAGAAACTAATACTGTAATGCATCTCTGCAGGAGGAAAAGGAGAGGAGAGAGCTCGAGGAACAGAGAAAGAAACTGGACGACGATGCCAAGAAGAAGAAAGCTCTTACCAACAAATCGCACCAGTACGGAGGAATCCAGCAGAAGGTCTGAATGAGGAGATTTATGCCGGGTTTCACAGACAAGACTTGTCCCAGACTAAAGCTCTCCTAACTGAAAACAAATATGTCACTGCCCATGTTTTGTCTCAAGATGCACACCAGTGATATTTTTATCCAAGGCATTTTTATGAAAGTATTGTCCAGGCTTAAGCTAAACCGTGTTTGTGAAGCCGGGCCTTAGTCCTGAAATTTAATATTAGATGGATTTAAAATTGATGAGATTAGATAATGATAATAAGTACTTGCAAAAACGTCATATGGATGTCATGGCTACCTTCAAATACACATGAATGGTAAAGGTGGTTTTTGGACGCATTATGCTGTGGTTACATCTGCAGGCAAAAATTTGTCAGAATCTGCTTTTGTGTATTCCTGCAGGGAGAGGGCCGCAAAGGGGCAAAGAAACAGACGGAGAGAGAGAAGAAGAAGAAGATCTTGGCGGATAGGAGGAAGCCACTTAATGTCGATCATCTGTCTGAAGATAAACTGAAGTAACTGGCTCGCACACTTATTCTGGAAGAAATTTGATCTATTCTGATTTATTTTTTGCTTGGACATTTCTATAATGACGAAGCTTCTGATTGGTCTTGGCAGAGAAAAGGCCGGTGAGTTCTGGCAATGGATGATGCAGCTGGAGGCTGAGAAGTTCGACCTCGGCGAGAAACTAAAGAGACAGAAATATGATGTAAGAATTTTTTTCGTGAATGGTTATAAAATGATGTAAACATTTTGTGGTCGTTTAACTATTTAAGATAACATTTAAATGAATGTATATTTAAGATAAAAAAAGGAAAATCATTCATGTTATTTTTGCGACGAGTCAGTTTTATTTGTATAGCCTTTATACATTCATAGAGCTCTACAGGAAATCTACATAAAAATGCCATCAAAATGTGATTATTCATAATTTTTTTGGAATCCTTCCCTCCAACCACAAGTCACATAAAGACACACTTTTCACAATCCGATCAGTTCAGGTAAAATCCCATCCTGCAATTTTATAAATAAATATCCTGTTTTATTCTGTGGTTTAAAAGTTCATGTCGACTTAAAAAAAGTCAAAGCCACTTTAGTAGTTCCCATTTTCGGAGCTGTGATCACAGGCATCCATGGCGTGCCTGTCTAAAACTGTGACTTGCTTCCAGATGAATGTTCTCCAGAGCCGAATCAATGAACAGCAAAAGTTGTAAGTAACTGGTTGTAAGAGCGTAAACCTCACTGTTGTGTAGCCTGCTGTCAATAACGGTTGTCAGTCAGACGCGTCACGGGTCTGGGCTCTCGATCGATTGCCTCCGCGGGTTAAGGCAGGTGATGTGCTTTTGGGTCTGATCAGGCTCGGAACGTCTGCGCATCCTCAGGTTTCCATCCTGTTGGTTCAGTGTTGTCCTCTGTGCTTAGCAAGGCTTCCGTGTTTGTCCCTTACAGATCACTCAGCTGCTCGCTAGAGTCCAAGATCACCAGAGGTAAGTAGGCCGAGCCACAGTGGTCACTTTCCCCTGGTTTCAAAGGGCTTTAGGTTCGGAGGAGGAAAGCAGAGGAGCAAAGTTTGGTTGTCCTGTCGAGCAGACCAAGATGAATCGTGATGGCATTAAAAGTTTTGGGTTTGGTGTGCTTGACAGACCCCTGCTCTTCTCCGAACCATGGCCCGATGAAACCGTGAGGTCTTGACTGGAGCTAGCTCAGCATGTGGTCCGGCTCGGTCTCGGCAACAAAAGGGGAACGTTTTAGGATCTTTGACCTCAATCCTAATTGGACCAGTTTAAGTGGCTCCTTCGGTTTCTACCGTGAGGTTTACACATACCAGAACATAATCCACAAGACTACAAAGTGAACCAGAAGGCAACGAATTATAATTTGCTACGATTTTACTTGCATATAGATGTGCTTTTGAAATATCAACATTAAAAAAAATATAGTAATTGTTAATAAGAAAGTCTCCAATGAAACTAAGTTCAAATTAAATATCGTGCTTCTGGTGATGGAATCTGCAGTGATAAAACAGATCGCAGGAATTTGTCTGAGTTGTGTGCAAACCATCCAGCACCTAAAACTGTTGTGTTTGCATGTATGCGACCTGTCAAAAGGTTGGGACCTGCCTTTTTATATGTACAATTACAATCATGCACTTCGAGAAAAAGAGTGCATAGTCCTAAAAAATAATCAAACTCAGATGGAAGTATTTAATTTAATTTGATATTTAATATATGTATTCCTAGTTCTTTGTCGTAGGAAAGCTACTTGTTAGCTATTTTTCATTAACTATTTATCTGATACAACATTGCCATTTTAAAATGTTTAATAAATATTGAATGTATTTGTAAAGAAATGCATACATAAATGCTTGCCATTTGTTTTGTATACAAATATATATTCCAGTGTAAACCTTCACATCATGAAAAACATGAACTCTGTTGACCCCAAACATTTGACAGGTCTTGTATGTTTGCATGTGTATTTATTTAAATCATATTTTATTCCTTTTATGACTGTTAGCAGAGTGGTTGATCTCAGGATATGTTGCAATTTCACTTCCAAATCCAATCCAAAACCTGAATACAAGAAAATGATTAATTAAAAACAAAAAAAAACCACATAAACTGTGAAAAGAATTGAATGCTGATGTATTAATCATTAGTGTTCAATATAGTCTCTAAATAAATTGTATTTTCTTTGCAGTGCCAAAGGTCGTGGAAAGGGCAAGGTTGGTGGGAGGCTGAGGTAAACGAGCAGGACATGGAAGTGCTCAAGAAATCCAGAAGATTTTGTCACCGTTGCAACATAGATATTTGTGGTCATTATGAAACTGTTGTGCTGTGACTGCAAGTGTAGAAACAGTAAAGATATTTTTTTTTTGCTTTAGTCATGTTTTTTTTTGAGGCATGGAACCAACAGGTATCCATAAAGTAACATTTTATTTTGAACATATTGGTATTTTTGCACATCACATGCACGTCATCAGCAATACCAAGGCCATGGGTTCGCAGGGGTTCTCAACATTTCTGAGTCCAAGGACCCCCATTGTATTAAACAATATTCAAAGGTCCCCTCCCATTCACAAAACCTCAACATTTCTACCCAATAAAATATTTGAGTTTAAATGGAAAAGCGTTAAATAACTGTAAAAATGGCCAAAGAATAAGAAATATTTAGTTTATATATTTCAAAGCATCTGTAATTTTGTCCATTTTTACAATATTGGTAAATTTGACGCCCCCTTGGAAGTTAGCTGGGGCCCCCTTGTGGGCCCTGGTCCCACTGTTTAGAATCACCTGGTTTGAGGGAATTCATATACTCAGTTTGAATACAAGTTGGACAAAATCATCTGCCAAAAGAGTTAATGTTAAGTAAATTATGAACAATCCCCGGAACAAAAATAACCACTCAAGATATTGATGCAATGCAATACAGGACTACCACAGGAGAACCCAGCTATGCTACTCAAAGCACCACTGGAGGGCGCTGAAATCCACTCATGAGAGTACTATACTGCAAAGTGAAATATGTATAAATTTACACAAATGGCCAACAGAAAAGGCTTGGCAGTGGTTTAGGGCGGAGTACTGACACGGAGACAAATATATTTAGAGAGTTGGGAAAGTGTTTTCTGACATCAACAATGTAAAATTTTTGAACAGGTTCTTGAAATGTAAAACAACCTTCTGAAGTACTATACATGAGCATTTGAGTTTTATACAATAAGATGAATCTCTTTTGTGGATGTCATATAAGGAAACCATATAAGCTAAGGGATTTGAGCCAGAACTTTCACGCACTAAGGGAGGATATTTAATTCACATTTATAAAATGCTTTACACAAAAACAATACTGGTTTGCATCTTGAGACAAAACAATGTTACTGATATATTATAAGATATGCAAGGGCAAGTTGTTTTTAGTCAAGACAACTCCAACATTCATTTTAGTCTGTGACTAGCTTTAACCCTTGTCTGTGAAACTTGGCATAAATATGAAAATTCAACCACTGAGCCATAAGTTGTGTGAGGATTGGTCTAGAGTTAGGTTAGTTTGCAGTGCTTTTGAGTTTTATTGAAATATAACACATCATGGTCCAAATAAGTTGTGTTATCAGTAGTCTGTAGCTCAGTGTGATGAGTAATGAACCCAGGTCATCTTGAACTTCAGCTCAAGTCCCTGCTTAGATGGTGTTTTTCTCTTGAAGACTTTAAAACAGGCTCTGTATTAGTTACAGGACATTGTGATCCAAAAAAGCGGTGTATGATGTGAGCGATTGGTAGCTCAGTGGTGCACCTCATGGTGTTCTCATTGTTTTGTGGTATGGAAGGTAATTGCTTTAAGTTGATCCTAGAAGATTTACATTTACGCATTTGGCAGACGCTTTTATCCAAAGTAACTTACATTGCATTATCCTATACATTTTTGTTTCTAAGTATGTACAATCGCCTGGGATCGAACCCACGACCTTGGCGTTGTTAGCACCATGCTCTTACCACTTGGCTACAGCTTAAGCTGCAAAGATGCAGCCTTACTGAGGTTAGTTAATCAGGGTTCAAGCCCAGCTTTGGATGTTGTCTCATGTGGACCAGGTATGTATAGAAAAGATAAAGTTACCAGGAGAATTATCACAAGCAAGCAGTGTCCAGTGGCTCAGTGGTAAGAAACACTACCCCTAGATCAAGAGGTCTGGGGTTTGAGCTCAGGTGTTGACCTGCATCTGAATAGTGACCTGCCAAGTCTAGTGGGGAAGAGGAGAGGAGTGGTGCAGATGTAGGAGGGAGGTCAGGAAGAGAGTAGGTAGGTAGGTAGGTAGGTAGGTAGGTAGGTAGGTAGGCGGAGTAGGAGTCAGGGAGAGGTTGAGAGAAGTAGAGGCAAGCAGAGGCAGGGAGAGGCAGGCAGGCAGGCAGGGAGAGGCAGGCAGGCAGGCAGGGAGAGGCAGGCAGGCAGGCAGGGAGAGGCAGGCAGGCAGGCAGGCAGGCAGGGAGAGGCAGGCAGGCAGGCAGGAGAGGCAGGCAGGGAGAGGCAGGCAGGCAGGCAGAGGCAGGGAGAGGCAGGCACAGGCAGGCGTGTGAGTAGAGTAGAGTAGAGTAGAGTAGAGTAGTACAATGGAGTAGAGTAGAGTAGAGTAGAGTAGAGTAGAGTAGAGTAGAGTAGAGTAGAGTAGAGTAGAGTAGAGTAGAGTAGAGTAGAGTAGAGTAGAGTAGAGTAGAGTAGAGTAGAGTAGAGTAGAGTAGAGTAGAGTAGAGTAGAGTAGAGTAGAGTAGAGTAGAGTAGCGAGTAGAGTAGAGTAGAGTAGAGTAGAGTAGAGTAGAGTAGAGTAGAGTAGAGTAGAGTAGAGTAGAGTAGTAGAGTAGAGTAGAGTAGAGTAGAGTAGAGTAGAGTAGAGTAGAGTAGAGTAGAGTAGAGTAGTAGAGTAGAGTAGAGATGGGTGGAGTAGAGTAGAGTAGAGTAGAGTAGAGTAGAGTAGAGTAGAGTAGAGTAGAGTAGAGTAGAGTAGTACAATGGAGTAGAGTAGAGTAGAGTAGAGTAGAGTAGAGTAGAGTAGAGTAGAGTCGAGTAGAGTAGAGTAGAGTAGAGTAGAGTAGAGTAGAGTAGAGTAGAGTAGAGTAGAGTAGAGTAGAGATGGGTAGAGTAGAGTAGAGTAGAGTAGAGTAGAGATGGGTAGAGTAGAGTAGAGTAGAGTAGAGTAGAGTAGAGTAGAGTAGAGTAGAGTAGTAGAGTAGAGTAGTAGAGTAGTAGAGTAGAGTAGAGAGTAGAGTAGTAGAGAGTAGAGTAGAGTAGAGTAGAGTAGAGTAGAGTAGAGTAGAGATGGGTGTAGTAGAGTAGAGTAGAGTAGAGTAGAGTAGAGTAGAGTAGAGTAGTAGAGTAGAGTAGAGTAGAGTAGAGTAGAGTAGAGTAGAGTAGAGTAGAGTAGAGTAGAGTAGAGTAGTAGAGTAGAGTAGAGAGTAGAGTAGAGTAGAGTAGAGTAGAGTAGAGTAGAGTAGAGTAGAGTAGTAGAGTAGAGTAGAGTTAGAGTAGTAGAGTAGAGTAGAGTAGAGTAGAGTAGAGTAGAGTAGTAGAGTAGAGTAGAGTAGAGTAGAGTAGAGTAGAGTAGAGTAGAGTAGAGTAGAGTTAGAGTAGAGTAGTAGAGTAGAGTAGAGTAGTAGAGTAGAGTCGTAGAGTAGAGTAGAGTAGAGTAGAGTAGAGTAGAGTAGAGTAGAGTAGAGTAGAGTAGAGTAGAGTAGAGTAGAGTAGAGTAGAGTAGAGTAGAGTAGAGTAGAGTAGAGTAGAGTAGAGTAGAGTAGAGTAGACGTAGAGTAGAGTAGAGTAGAGTAGAGTAGAGCGTAGAGTAGAGTAGAGTAGAGTAGTAGAGTAGAGTAGAGTTAGAGTAGAGTAGAGAGTAGAGTAGAGTAGAGTAGAGTAGAGTAGAGTAGAGTAGAGTATTGAACCCTGGACCTTTTGGACCAGGGTCAGTGCTCATATCCTCTGAGCCACCGGGTCCTGCATGTATGCAACGTGTTTCCTGGCGTGTATATCTTCTTTAATACTAATTTGACCGCATAAGAAACATGAAAGAGTACACACACTCAGGCAAGTTGGGTTTGAACCCTTGACTTCCTAATCAAGAGACAGCACTTGTACCACTGAGCCACTGGGTCCCAGGAATTGTGATGCAATAAATAATGTAAATAAATTGATTATCAAAAAAAGTTTTGTCTTGGAGAAAAAACTAATTCCATCATATATATCATCCCCATGCTGTAAGTGCAAGTTGAACAACATGCAGTCATCTTAATTCCTGTTTCAGAGACAAACTTTTGTCGACAAACTATCTTTATTTATTATTAATAGGGAGAACGTTAATGTATGAAGATGTCCCCTCACGGGTCTCAGTGCATTGAGCACCAAAATATGATCATCATATTTCATACTCATCATCGTTAAAAAACAAAAAATGCATGAAAATTACAACTTTTAATGAAGTGAAATAATTAAACTATATCATTTCTTTAGCATATTTCGTGTAGGCCTAGCCTAAAAGCAGCAGCATTTCATGACAACAAGAGGGCTACACAGTCACAACCCTGTGTATTTCAGGTCCATATATAACTGGCAAACAAATTACACACAGACAAGGAATAATTAAATAAAAAACAGAAATACAGAAATGAATCCGTATAATTATGTAAGTCAATAATTAGTTGCGTATTTTGTTCATTACAATACATAAAATGAAAAGAAAAATATATCAATATACTGTGATTTTTATTACTCTAAACAAAATACGTTTTTATGATATGTAAACTTACACGTGCAAAATTATTTATTATCCTCCTCTGCTGATTCGTCTAATGTGTATAATTGTTGTCGAATCTGCAGGCGATGAATCAATAGCAAGGCACACGTTCAGGTCACGTGTCTGGGTGACACGTCGTTCTGAAGCTCGCGCACGGAAGTGTTTGGACGCATCTGCCTTCAGAAGGATATATACATTAAGGATTTAATACAAAATGGGTATGTTTTCATGAATTAAAGCACATTTTGTCAAATATTATAAACAGATCACGTATCTAGCTAAATATAATCTTAAAGCTCCGTCTTTGTATGTTTACAAGTGAAAGTTGCCGCTCCACCATCAGTAACGCTAATGCTAAGGTGTTTGTTAGCACGCTATAAAACACAATAACTCATGAATCTAGAGAATGTAAAAGGTTGATAAAACATTTAACGCTTTGTATGTGTCGTGGTTTGTAATGAATATCAGCATTTATGTTATAGTCATTACTCACCCGTATGATCCCATTAACTTACCTACACAACAACCATCAGCTGTGTTTCAGTGATCGATTTAAAACATCAACTGAGTAGCAATTGTTCGTTTTTTTGATTAAGTTTGACATCTTTCCTTAGGGGGCTTCTTCTCCAGCCTCTTCTCTGGCCTGTTTGGCACCAGAGAGATGAGAATTCTCATTTTGGGTCTAGACGGAGCAGGAAAAACCACCATACTTTACAGGCTGCAAGTGGGCGAAGTTGTCACCACAATTCCCAGTATGTGTTGAGTTTAAACTGGACTGCTACTGCTTTCACGTGCTCTCGGGAATTCGATAGTTCTCACTTCAACCCGGAAGTAGTTTATGAAACGGTGCTTTTTTGTGATGTTTTGCTAATAATAAATCATTAATAACATTAATGTTTCTAAATCCAGATGGTACTTAAGGGTTGAAAAGGGAATTATCGAATTTCCGAGAGCACGTAAAGGCAGCATACACACACGGTTTATACATGTGATGCAACGTGATCTAATTTGCTGTTTTCAATCACACAGCCATTGGTTTTAATGTGGAGACGGTGACATACAAGAACTTAAAGTTTCAAGTGTGGGATCTTGGTGGACAGACGAGTATCAGGTAATCATCAGCATCTTTGCTTTTCTCCTGCTTTTAAGGTGTATTAAGAAACAGACCAAACTGATTGTCCGATTTTTCCCACCAGGCCATACTGGCGGTGCTACTACTCCAACACAGATGCTGTGATTTATGTCGTAGACAGCAGTGATCGTGACAGAATGGGAATCTCGAAGTCCGAACTTGTGGCCATGTTGGAGGTTGGTCGGATAGCCGTGAGAATAGTTGTGAATATTCTGTTGTTGTCAGCACAAGTGTGTGACCGTTACTTGTCTCTTAGGAGGAGGAGCTGAAGAAAGCCATCCTGGTGGTATTTGCCAACAAGCAGGACATGGAACAGGCTATGACCCCTACTGAGGTGGCCAACTCTCTTGGCTTACCTGCGCTGAAAGACAGAAAATGGCAGATTTTCAAGACATCTGCTACTAAAGGAACTGGTCTGGATGAGGCAATGGAATGGTAGCTATCTTTAAATATGTACATATGATACATCTACATAAATGCATGTAATGCATTTACTTACAAGTCATTGCTTATGTTGCCAATGTCTCGGATTGCAGGCTTGTGGAGTCACTGAAGAGTAAACAGTAAATGCACACGAACGGTCTTGTAAATACCCTGATCTGTGAACTTCAGAGACTTCTTATTGCGTGCCCCTTTGGACCAATGAAGGTATTCTTCCTGTTGCGTGAAGGCCACGCACGCCCCTCCCAGGACAGAGATGTTGCGGCAGAGAGTGAATGGAGCGTTCTTGGACTCAACAAATTTTAAAATATTTTTCCCCTTTTGCTTCTTGTCAATTTATGCTTTGTAGGGTTTTTTTTGTTCAATATTCACTACATTTGTACTTGTCAGAGGTGTTTGCTTCGTAAAATTGACTTTTTCTTGATTCCTGAATAATGGGGGCCGTTGGTATACTTACTGGGTAGATATTTAAGACTGATTGTCATTTGTATGCTTTGGATTTGTAACAGCATATTTATATTTGCACGTGTACAGGGGACAGCGCTTCTGCGTTATGGCTGCAAAATAAATATGCAGTCCAGATGTATTGCATCGTGTACAGAGTTTGTTTTATTTAAAACCATTACATATGTTGCAAAAATCCATATATTTAAACAGACAACGTGGGGTTACGGTATCTGGATTGAGTCCACTGTGAACAGTCTCTCTCACTGCCTCCAACCAAGCAGCAGGAAATTCACTTCATTATGGCCAAGTCTTTCAGCGTGCTGCTTCTAGGTTTCTTTGCTGTATGTCCTGAACGCACAGCTTTAATTTTCCTCTTTTTGGTCTCAGTTTTCTTAAGTTGCTTCTTAATCTTCTTTTTGGCTGCAATGTCAGGCTTGACAACCGCCTGCAAGGGTAAAACAAATAGTAGTTTGATAAACATTTAATAGTATTTCAAATGTAATTAGGACAAGGTTTTTAGCAAACTCAGCAGCTTGTACCTGCATGGCCTTTTGTTTCTTGCGGGAAGCTCGTCTCTGAGTTGCCTCTTTCTGCACGGCAGAAAAAGCCAAAGAGAAACGCTCCAGACCAACCAGTTTCTTCAACAACTCGATCAATTCCTGAGCCAGGTTTTTAAGTGTGGGATCTGAGGAAAGCAAATAAAAATCACGTCAACACAAACGTTCCAATCTCTGTGTGAAGTGCTACAATGACCTTGTTTTGTCCGTAAAGGGTTTGAATTGTGGCATCTTACCTTGGTCTGCATATGTGCTGTCCAGCTCTCTGTAGAGAGGAGCAATAATCGTGGTCAGATAAGGCCTGAGCCGATCCTTGCCGAGATCCACAGCTATTGCTCCCAAAAACTTAAACACACAAGTTCTCTGAAAAAAGAAACCGGACAGAGAAACTCAAAAACATATCTGGACAATATCTAGCTCAGGGTTGTCTAAGATATTTCCAATCAATCCTTAAACTTTGCCTCTATTAAAAGTGTACAGACATACAAACCTTCAAAGGCACTTTAGGTGTGTTAGCTGCTTCTCTTTTGGCCAACAATGAAAGCTTCTTTATCACCCAGAGGAGAGTCGGACGTCTGTTCTCATTCTGTTCCTCCTCAAGCTCTTGCACTTCTTGATGCTCCTTATCCATCTCTTCATCATCGTCTTTATTCTCCTCTGCGTCACCTGTCGTTTCTTCCTCCACACCCACTTCAATACCTTTCACCTCTTGTTCCTCAGTTCGGGTTACAGTATCAGAATCTGGTGAGATGAGGTAGATCACCTTGGCCACGTAGAGCAAGTTTTTTACCACCTGGAGAAAAAATACAAAACAACAAATTTGCGTTTTGATTGGTGAGCCGACAATAGTCATCATGCCTCAACCTGATTGGTCTGGTTTTCTTACCTGCTCCCCGGAAGCAATATCTAGATACTTTGACTGCAGTTGGTAACAGAAAGATAAGGCCAGCTCTCTCATCTAAAGTAAAGCGTAAAGTCAGAGAAGTTCAGTCAATCTTTGTCATGTTTTAAGGGCACGTGTTCATTTTGAAGTTCTTGCCTTCTGATCCAAGTTGTTAAAGAGAAAAACGGAGGCCACAGGCTGCGTGTTTTTCTGTGTGGTATCCTGTGAGCTCCACAGTGTCACCAGATCCTCCGGTTTATGAGCAGCAAACAGCAAACCAAAGATCTGTGAAGCTGTCAGCCAAACCCAAGAGTGAGCGTACCGCAGATGTGAATCAATATGACCTGGACAGAGACAATACATTATGAACGTGAGATACACAAAGGACCATAAAAAACATATATGGTTGACATGGATGAGTATTCGCACCCCAGGTGTTTTCAAGCAGGTCTGCGGGTTTAGGGAGCTCCAGAAAGCCACAATCTTTGATGAGTTTGACGATAAGAGTAAGGTAACAGAACAACAGTCGGTCAGCAGCCTTCTCGTCCTCCTCTTCCTCAATCTGATCAAAACAGCAAAGTCATTTTAACTAGACAACATTCACAAAACTGAAACGTTTTAATGCACAGAAGCAGCGCTCACATCCTCAAAGTTGGAGGTGTGGATCTCTCTCTCTATCAGGGGTATCAGGCCTTCCAGTCTTCGGTTGAACTTTTCTCCTTCCACTTCTGCAAACAGCCCACACATCTGAGTTCCCAGTCGCCGTAGAGCCATCTGCAATATTCCCAAAACACAAATCCTGAAAGCTGTAACATTCAACTCATCAAAATTTCGAAGAAAAACAAGGGTCACGACTGACCTTCTCGCCCGTTAGCCAGTTGTTGACCAAGGTAAACAAGGAATTCTGATGCTGCAAATCCAACTTTCTCAACAGTGACTTGACTGCCAGGGCGGCCATTTTCTTACAAGACCCCGAATCGTCGTTCAGGATTACCAGCGACAACGGCACAAAGAACAGACCACAGTGCTCCAGCAAGAGATTCTATGAATAGAAAACATTCATGTTACCGCAAATGCAAAACAATGATTCTGTGTTTTGTTGGGTTAAAGAGAAAAAGGTACCTGCCTTAAAAAAAACATTTAATATTTATAGCTTTGGTGTTTCATGGGACCATTTTATATTCTTTCATCAACCCTTAAAAACACATTCATTTTTAACACGAAGAGTTAAGCGAATAACAGGTCATTTACTTACAAAAGTCTAAAAAAAACTGTGTTGTAAACGTGTAATTGTGGGTCAGATTCAGAACTATCTGCACATTTCCAAACTCTGTTTTCTCATTTTCCATGTGATTACCCCTAAACAAATCAACATACCTGAGGGAATGTCTGGAAAATAAAAGCCAGCATCTCGAGGGCAGACTGCCTGCCAGTATCATATTCATAACTGCAAAGAGCACAAAAACACTTTCATTTGACTGACACAAGTAAACAACCGACATTAGAAAGACACTTCGCTTAAAACGTACCTGAGCTGAGCGACTATAAAGTCAAAATGATTCTTCAGTTTCTTCCCCAGTGGATAGTCCATCAGGTACCTCAGGTATATCTACAGTAGGAACAAAATACTTTTTCACGCATATGCTTCTCAAAACCAGTATGACTTAAAAATAT
This sequence comes from Triplophysa siluroides, assembly GCA_006030095.1. Lineage (NCBI taxonomy): Eukaryota > Metazoa > Chordata > Actinopteri > Cypriniformes > Nemacheilidae > Triplophysa > Triplophysa siluroides. The sequence continues at coordinate 1,093,723 of VCII01000066.1, forward strand.
CGTCCTAGTAGTAGTTTTCTGAAAGTATAGTGACGGTTAAAAAAAATAAGCACATACCTGTCTGCATCGCATGCGAACCGGTTCGTTGGCCCCGTTGATGGAGAGCTTGGCCACCTTCTTCATCACGTCCTCCATTTCCGGCACCACCAGTTTTCTGGAGAGAATGGCCTGCAGCACAAACAGAGACACACTTTAGACAACGATGCTCGTGGCGGACAGCATGAAAATGAAGTATCCAACATGAGATCCTACATTTCTTGATCCTTCAATAAAAAATCTTTTAGCATCATTCAAAATAATTTTATCTTAAAAATCTAAAGCACATCATGGTTCACAACAAGATCAATATTTTGAAGAGTTTAGTTCCAAAATTGTATCATTGAGCATTCCAATTAATATCAATAAAACTGCAGTTGGTTTGTTTTGATTTAAGCCATAATAACTACAACATACAGCTAACTAACACAATAAAAACACGATTATATATACAAAAAACTTGATTTTTAAAGTCCTCATTTTGGAACCACTTTTCATTTTGTCCCATCTATCCAAACACACAGAGGGGGTTTAATACAAACCAAGGCAGGCAATTTGGGTTCAACTCACCCGCAGGAGACCAAATGCAGTGGCCTGTCGAGAGTTATCATAAATGTCCTCTTCTGCATATCCCAGAAGCACCTGCAGCTGTGTTTCTGATATACGCTGCTTCACACTCTTCACCAAAACTGTTATAGCCTACAAAAAATGTAATAAAAATTGACATGGGGAACATGGAGAACTTGTGAAAGGAGTCTCAGGGGTGAGGCAGGTACCTTGAAGCAGTTTTGAACCAGTGCGAAGTTCTCGCCGCGAGCGGCCCCTGCTTTGGCGTAGTCCTTCAGCAGAATGAAGAGCTCTTTGGTCAGCTGATCGAAATTCTCCTCGACGGCGGGCAGAGGAAACTTCAGGATCCAAATGAAGGCCTGAAGCGCTTCTGTAATGACCTGCGGTGCACGGGTAAATATCAAAGAGTTTTGACGTATTCACGAAATCGCGGAGACAGATGAGCAGGGAACACTTAGCAGGAAGGTATTTCAGACCTTAACGTGCATCGAGCTAAGACAGTCCAGAAGGAGAGACACGAACGGATCCAACATCTCCTTCACTGACGCCACAGATGAGTTCACCTTTGACGTCTTCAGACTGCAGTAGAGCAACTGTGAGAAAATGAAGAGACGTGATATTAGAAACTGAACACTAAATATATTTCTTTCTCTTTCTAAATCTCTTCCAACTGAACGTATCACTATTAACTGTAAAAGATAACACATAAAGGTTTAGATTGTCTTACGCTAAGACCCGTTTCCACCAGGATGTGCGTGTTGGTTTTGCTATTAATGGCGGCTCTGACTCCGCCCCTCTTGGGGGTGGGCGGCAGCAGCAAGCAGCTCGGCGGAGGCAGTCGAGGGTCTGGAGGGGGAAGGTTCATCTCCCTGGAAAAAGAAACGGTTAAAAATCTGAGATCTCGTACCGATTACGCAACTGACATTTCCACGCACGCATCGTGGCGTACTTGTTTTTGCTGGTGATGACCGGAAGACTTTGGCTCACGAGGCCGTGGCTGAGCAGAAGGATGGACTGAGGACTCATGCTCTTATTAAGCAGAAGACCAGCCACGATTCTCTTGAACACGGCGTGCACTCGCTTGGATACCTTTAAACTGACTGTGTTCTCCAGTATCTGAAACGTGGAAAAGAAGTCTCTTTAATCTCGGTTTAAACTGAGCTTTTAATGGGGGCGGGTCTCAAACGGTCGTTTACCTCCTTGAGCGGTATGATGAGGTGAACTATGCGCTCTTGACTGCAAAACCGTGCCATTAACTCATACGCATCGAAGCTCTTGTTGTGACGGGCCTCCATCACTTTGGAAACGATTCCTTTGATGTCCTTTTCCTCGGCAACGTCCCCAAACAGCTCGTTGTTAAAGATCTGCTCAGGGAAGAGCATGTTAGCCCACGAAAATCCAAACACCCGACTGTTCGTTTAAAGAAAAACAACACTGCTGCTTTACCGTGATGAGCAGGTCCATGCAAGGATCGAGATCTCCTCCGGTCAAGGACGGACTCAGGATGGAGAGTAAATGGTACACGGTGAAGGTCAGCACATGGACCTGAAAAGCAAATAACATTTGGTACGAAATACATACTGCACAGTATACACTTCTTATGTGCTTAAACATGAATGTTACCTGATAGCCCTTCACTAGGACACTCTTCATCTCTCTGAGCAGGTAATGAAGGTACTGATGTCCCAGCGTCTCTATGATCTTCACCAAAGTGCTTCGAGCAACATCACGGATCTCCTGGAAACGGCTCTTCAGGTGCACGCACACCCTCAGCAGGACACTGAACAGATATATAACAAAAAAATTCAACATAACACCCATTAAAGGAACACTTCACCCAAAAATGAAAATTCAGTCTTCATTTATTTGTTTCAAATCTGTACAAACTTGGTTGAACACATAGAAAGATATTTGGACGAATGCGTGTAGCCAAACAGTTCTTGACCACCATTGACTACCATAGTAGGAAAAATGACAATGGTTGTCAAAAGTGCTCCAGAACGGTTTGCTTTCCTACATTCTTCAAAATATCTTCTTTTGTGTTCAACAGAAAGAAAAGAACCAAATTTTCCTACTATGGTAGTCAATAGTGCAGCAGATCTGTTTGGTTACAAGCAATCTTCCAAATATCCTTTGAACAGATTTGGTGAGTAAACACAATTTTTATTATTGTGTGAACTGTTCCTCGAAGTATTTGACCGAATTTTTGTTCCACTTGATCACTTACCCGGGTAAGTTGGCCTCCATGACGTCCTGCGGCAGAGACCTCATGAGCTGAATCATAGCGAAGGCGATGGGAACTCGGACCACTTCTTCATCCATCACCTCTTTAGACTTCACCGTCTTGTGCTCCTCGTCACGTTTAACCTGAAACACACACAGCGGCACACAGATGATTCCAGAGCTCCTGTGAGATTGCATCACAGAAACGGAGCGAGACTGATTGGCTTTGTTGTACAACTATGTGTCCATCACATTTCCTTAAAAATGTCTAATCATGAAAACAGATGATATTGAAGAGGATGAGGGAGCTCTGACCTTTGCAATGAGGCACTTGTGAAGTTTAGGCAGGATGCTCTGAGTGACTGTCTGATGAATGGAGGAAATCAGCGCCTCCAGATCATGCTGACTCTGTGGAAGTCCACTGCTGACAACAGGGGGCGCTTTCTTCGCCTGACTCTCTTTGCACTCTTTTGCTTTGACAGACATTTGTGTTTCGGTATCCAGGGCATTCGTTGCGGTGGAAGCAGCCGCTCCCGCATCATCGGTTTCCATGGCATCCTCATCACCGCTTTCGTCCATCTCCATGGTTTCGGCCTCCTCGTCTTTAGCCTCTTCCTCCACAACAACAGGATCTGATACAAAACAACCACGATTAATCACCGTGTGGATGAACGAGCACAAGATGACTGTCTCAAGGTGACAAACTAACCTGTCGTTCTGTTTTTGGCAGCTTCGACTTCTTTACTGAGGGTCTGGTGGTCAAAATGGAAGGCCTCAAGAACGGTCACCAGCAAGCTGCAACAACAAAGAATCCAGCGAGGTTTTAAAAGAAAAATATTTAACCGTCGACAAAGGCACACAATCGCACTATGTGTACCTGACAGCCAGTTTTTGTTCCGTTAATCCCGTCTGTAGTATATGGACGAATTGCTTGACGTAGTACAAATACTGGGACCAGGACAGACGTTTGCACACGGCACCAATCAGCTCCACTGCGGCTGTTGTCATGGGCTCATACTGGGACACAAAATCATTTATCGTTTTAAAACCGACAATAAAAACAGGAGTGACAAAAATAAACTGAACAAACAAACCTTCAGCAGTTTTTCATCAAACAGAGCGATCATGGCATAAGGCATGATGTAATTCTGCATGGCGCGTGAAGACATCACAACCGTGCCCTCGGTTAGCTGCTTGGCGAACTTTCGGAGCGCACGCCCCCTCCTGTGCATCTGTAACGTACGTGAATAACGTCACAACGGTTAACAGGTTTCCTCCACACCGTGGGATGGCGAAAGCAAGCGTCCTGATGTTACCTGGATGTGTTTCATATGCTCAAAGAAATCGGACTCTGGATCGTTGTGATCCGTCAGCTGCACCAGGTCACAAAACTCTGATCGGTCCGGGAAGGTCTTGATTAAACTGGCCAGAACTGTAGTGTAATCGTTTCTCACACTCTGAAAAAAACACCCGGTGAAGTTAAAGAGAGTAAAAATGTAAATGAACGTTGGAAACCAAACAACATTGGCCAACATTGACTTGAATTGTATGGACATAAAACCTTGAGACATTTCACAAAATATCTTCTTTTGTGTTCAACGGAACAAAGACATTTATAAAGCTATTTTTCCTACTATGATAGTCAACGGTTACAAGCATTCTACATAAGAAAGAGTCAGGATCTGTTTGGGCGTTTGTACCTCAGTCTTGCTCTTCAAACCCTTGCGCACTGCATCTAGTATTGTGCACTGCACAATCTCTCTGTATTCCGCTTTTGGGCATCCGATTGAGGTGAGCTGTGTCATTACCACTGACAGACACATGGTGGCGCAGTCGGCCAAAGACATGTCACCGATCTGTGACGAAAAAAACAGCATTCAATGCAGGTCATGTACCAAAGACGGCCAAAAAACCCATTATGTGATTTAACAAATTAATGAAGAGATTTCTGTCTTTATCACCTCAATAGAGTGAAAGCAGTTGTGCATGACAGCGTTTAGGTAGTTGAGATCCAGCGTGCTCATCTCTTTAATGTACTTGTTGGCCTTCTGGAAAGCCGCCAGTCGAACATCGAAGTGAATCTCATCTAGATGTCGACTGTCAAACGCGTTGAGCTGGCAAAGAGAAGAGACACGGTCATATATTAAGCTGATTGGATGAAAGAAATTGTTTTTTTCTGAACGTTTTAATGACCGTTTACCTCAACGACGATGTCTTTGATATACGTAAGCTCGCCATTCAGGTTGGACAGGGTCTGTATGGAGAGCAGAGGTCCATCAGGAATGTTTTAAGGAGGAACGTGACCGGTTTGAAGTATGAATGTTTTGAAACTGACCTTGAACGCCTCACACAAAGCCTGACGCGGGACTTTGTCGTGGATGACGGAGCAAAGCTTACATAGGGGTTTGAGGAACACGCCGGGATCTGAGCACTGCCGCAGTAAGTTCTGCACCGTACCGAGAATGTCCAACACGGTTTCCTAAAGGAAAATAATTTCATGCGATTAGCTTTACAATGAATAATTTCATAAGGAATTATACATTTTATATTATAGTATGTAGTCTGGGTTAAAAATAAACAAAACAAAAATGGTGAATAAAATGCACATTTAAAAACCACACAAACGACAAAAGATAATTCTGAACCGATGGTGGGAATAAATGGTTTAATTTTACTCATTTGAATCCATTTTATTTGATTATTTTTAAAGAGACTATGAGTTGGGTTTTGGGCACAGAAAAACTACAGTCATTTTAATCAAGTTTACACACCTGAGCAGTGTTTGGCTTGTGAAGGTAAGGCAGAAGTAAAGTGATCAGCGTTGAGCTCTGTTGCTTATCAGTCACAAACCTGCTGATCCTGAAACCAAACAAAACCATTTAAACAACACAGTTACCCCACAGAACATCCGTTAAAACGCACGGACAAAAACGGACGTACTTGGAGAGGACGTTGAGCTCTTTGCTCACTTGAGTTCTGAACTTTTTCTTCTTGAGCCGTTCTGAGTTCCTCACGACTCCGCTGAGGTACTGAAGAACGGCTGAAACGTGAGGGAGCAGCAGACGGCAACCCACCGTCAAAGAATCTACAGAAACAAGAGAGAGAGATACGGATGGAGTCAAACAAACCAAACACCGGTACAGACCGGGAGGGATCGGCTCTCAGTACCTGTGCTGTCAGAGCTCTGCTCGGCCTCCGGGATCACACAGCTGTTCACGATCACCTCGGACTCGTTCTCGGTGGGTTCGAAGTCCGGAGTGATCAGCAGACTCTCTGCCATGTCCATCACCATGGCCACAGTGTTTGGAGACACGTTTTTGACGGAGAGCAGAGCCAAAACGTTACGGAGAACGTCGCACTCGGGGTGGCCAGGCCTCTGCTTGGCAAGCAAAGGAAAAAATCTGAAAGAAAATATTGAGTATACTATTAAGCATGATCAATCCTAATAAAATGATTGTGATTGTTTCTCTAGCAACCTAAAAGGCAATTGGCTCTTCAAGTCACCTTGCATTTCGGCACCAGACATAGATGAGCTTCAGAAGGGGTGTTGGTGCGTAAGGGCTTTCGGTCGGCAGACGACACACCTGATAACCAAAAAACACAATGATCTGAATGAGATGGTTTGAGAACTGCCTTAAAAAGTTTAAAACAGCTTGTGATGCTTTAGGTTTGACAGTTTCTAGCGTGATGTTATATGTTCTCTGTCTCTCAAAGAAACAAACGCACAAACCTGAGGCCAAACCACCGCTTCAAACACAGCATCCAGCTCATCTGCAGTGAAGCTGTAAGACTCAAATCCTTCAAAGAAGTCCTGTATGTGAAGAACCCCCAGCCGACGCAAGTTCTTCAGAGGGCTGATGCAACCAGCCTTCAGCTACGGCAACACAAAGAACGGCAACACGGGACATCAGTACCCCAAAAACTGCAACGGAGTATATAAGAAATGTCTAATTTTTCACCTGTTCCCTGTGATCCAGTAGGAAGGAGACGGAGGCTGTGATGCAGAGCAGAATCTGCAGAACTTTGGCCAGGTGGATGTGGATGAGGTGACCCAGTTTATGGATGATGATGTCGATGATGTTGAGCAGGCTGTGCAGCCGACCCACAGGCAGAGCGGCGGATGGGTCGGTCTCGGCTACAGCTCGCTCCACCGCCGCCAGACACGGACCTGGTCATTGATAAAGAGCGTAAGAGTGTGTTTTCAGATAATGGATGACAGAAACCCTCACAACTTTCAGGCACTTATTTTGGGTGTATTGTCAGGCCACGTGACGTCAGTTCTGTCTCGAATGAATGTTTTTCTGTCTTTTAGGACGATGTCTGGATGCTACTAACACATCTGTTAGACTTCAGATTCTGTTCTGGTGTTATCTGTTCTTTATCTGGAGTCTGTAAGCTCCGCCTCTTTGTTGGCATCATTATCAGTTCACCTACCTGCTCTCATCATCACTTTAAGGACAGGTTGTCCGATTTCTTTCGCTTCCGTCAGCGCTCGGCTCGACTAATGTCCGTCCTGCACACTGTGCACCTTACTGCTGATTGGCTACAAGGTTGTTTTGGTACTCGCCCGACTTTGTCTAAAGAAGCGTGATTCGGAAATCGGACACCCCGCCTTTAAAGGCAGCATTTTAAAGGGATGAAATGGGTGTACCTTCTCCATGGTGACGAACAGGTTCCAGCAGAAGATCTATAAACATGCCCATCTCCTCCGGCTGACATCCCGCCAGGAAGCGCAGCACTATGGACGAGCGTGAGGTCGCGGCCGACTTCCCCTGAAACTTATTACCAATCCTGGTGCGCATCCGCCCGTACAAAATCCTGCAGAAAAACCACTCAGCATCACATTTACTCTTGGAGAGGATGCAAGATTGTCACAGGTATCGTGTGTGTGAACGCACCTCATAAGCATGGGGATGAGTTGAGGTCGGTGTGAGGTCTGCACCACTGCTCCCTCGTCTGCGATGTTAAAGTGGACAATCTCGTCTTTGAAATACTTGTCGTCCAAAAGCCTCTCCAGGTTCCCTCTGTAAATAATGAGAATATACGTTCATTATTCATTATGGATATAACTTAAACTAATGAGGAACGTCAGTGCTGTGACAATGTTAGAAAAGCTCTCATAGTGTATATTTAAGCCATAAAATGGCATTTATAAACTTTTGAAAGCATTACAAAAACAAGGTTGTGAAGTTCTTTACTTCCTTATAACATTTCCTCACAAAAAGCTGGAAATTAGGTCAGCAAGACATGCCTCCAGGTATTTTCCCTGGTACCAAATATTAAAAGTGAACAACTCGGAGATGTGAAATGAATATCATAATAGACTAAAAGACTTCCTGAGGCAACCGATCCGGAACCAGTTAGAAGAAACCCAAGAGCATTACTGTAGATACCATCAGTATCAGCTCTGGATATAAAGCCTTCTATTCATACAGTGACCTACTTGCATCTCATTCTGACAAACACATTATTGTTTCTGAAAAAAAAAGATGAGCAAAGCCAGCAGAGAGCTGACAATGAATGCTGGAACTTACTTGTATGGAACAATGTTTGGGTCTTTGTATGTCATCAAGCAGTCCAGTGCTATCTTCTGAATTTGTTGGTCTTTATGACACAGTAGCTGTACATTTGAAGAAATGAGATTAGTTTCATAATAGTTCACACTGCAACGCTGATGCTAAGCTGGAAAAACTCACCTCTGTGTACATTTTGTATAAGCTCGGCTCCATATACAAAGATCTGGGGTTGGTGAATTTGGAGAAGACCTTCAGGTGAGCAATGAGCTGCCTGTAAAAATGACAATGGAGTCTTCATTAAAAATACATTATATAATATATGTACACACACATCAATTCTGTATGTGTATATATATAATAATTGTAAAATAACTTATTACAAAATAGAAATATTGACTATATATGATATATATATATATTTTTATATAGTAATACTTAATTATTTTAAAATTATTGTTTACATTTTTATGCAATTTTTTATATTTTTTAAGACGGCAAATAGATAAATGAGAGAGTTGTTAGAGGATCAAATTTTCTCTTACTTGGCGGCTGCTCTTCTGGGCACTTTCCTCTTGGAGTGTTTGGAATCGTCCTCATTTTCTTCATCCTCCATGTCAGCATCATCATCCTCAGTCATCTCCTGATCCGATGAAGAGCTGATCCTCTTCAAAAAGTTTTGGGTGGGAGCCACCAGCAGGTCTGCCGGGTAGAACTCATTACTGCCGTAAACACAAATCACAAACAAGAGGTTTTTATAGGGAACTTTCTTTCACTTGAGTGTAAGTTTAACGTTGATCAGACAGGCCGTTTGCCTGTTCCACGCACCTGATGAAGCGCAGCAGTAACGGGCTGAGCTCTCGGCTGCGTGGCTCCACTCTGTCTGGAACCTGGGCCATGGTTCGCCACAGCAGATTGCGGAAGTTTGTGAAGTCCGTTCGCTCGCTGGGATCTGATGTCTTGTCCAGCTGTTCTAGAAACAGAACTCCAACATCACCGCTTTCAATCACGTCCGTTCCCGGGCCTCTTATCCGCTCTGCGGCTTGTTTATTTCCATCATCGTCTTCCTCATCCAATTGCAGCTCTTCCTCTGAGAATTGGGTAGCATGTGATCATGTGTTCATTTAAAAAGCATATAATGAACAAAATTATTTTCCAGGACATATGAGCAAATGTCTTATTTTAAAACAAACTCACCAGCTAAACCGGCGACCATCTCTAGATGTTCATAGTACACCTTCCAGAACGACTTATTGTCCATTTCTTTAGCATGTGACCTGAACCAATAAAAAAACATTAAACCACAATTCAAGACAAAATAATGGGGAGAAAGAGAGACAAAAAAAACTGTACAGCATCAGTTTTGCACTTACACCAGCAGATCAATAACAGGATCCCACAAAGGTTGGAAATTAATAAACAGCATTGCAATAAGATAACGGAGAGGAGCCTGTAAAAACAAACAATAAAACCATTAAGACAACACTTTTCAAGTCATTCACACACCGGTTAACACCATTTATAAAAGGTTTAGCTTGCCACCTCATAGAAAGGTCCGCGAGGCAGACAGGACTGAACCAGATCATGACGGAGTTTACGAAGATGTAGCAGCTTTTCTCTGTAGTCCTGAACGGTGGCTGGAACCAGCTCTGCCAGCAGACAGATGGAAAACACCGTCTGCACGGTTGAGCGGTCCTCTCCCTGAAAAAAAATCCAAAGATGTATTTATTAACACACCTGTGGAAGTCTGTTTATAGCAATGTTCGACAGAAAACGTTACCTGCGCTGGGAGATCAGCCTCAAAGTTTGACATGATTCTCAAAGTCAGCAGACGAATCTACGGAGAACAGAGAATGATTAGAATTTGTAAATGCAAAACGGCTCACAGAGAAGTGATAACACAATGTTACTCTTTACCTTAGACATGTTGGAGGAAAAATTGGAATGTAGTACATGATATAAATCCAGCAATGAATCATGGGAAAGCTGCGAGGAGCAACCATTGAGGGAAAGCCTGGTGTAGTACAGATCTCCCAACAACAGCGCCGAAAGATCCGTGGGGAATTTTCTGTAATATGCACAAACACAAAAATAATCCTTATTATCTAAGAAGAATGTTTTGACGCAGATAAATGTGTTTTATTTAGACACGTACTCTATGATGCCTCTGACCAGCTCTACTGGGAGTAATGATAACACCACTGCCGTCTCTTTGAAACTCAGCAGGGTGCTAAGGGCCTGTCTGGCTACAAACAGACCAGCTGAGAACAGAGAAATATGGGGTTAGGATCTCAATACACCTTACAAAGTTGACATTTGTATTACACGCACACTTCACCGACCTCTGCTCAGGGTTTCATTGCACACTTCATCCAGTAATCTGTTCAGCAGAGTGGTCACTGCCGCTATAACACTCGCTGCTTCTAAAGGCCTGCAAAACGACAAAAGAATTTAGTATGTTATTAGACAAAACACAATTGCTGTGCCAGGCAGAATCTGGGCCAGACTTTGAAAAATTTCTGGAAAAATCTGCAGAATGGTTTTAAAAAGTGTTAATATACAATTTATATTAAAATCAAATCTAAAACTATTGCTTTCTAAACGTTTCAATCTTTTAAATCAGAATACACCAAACAAAATGAATACTCTAAATTATACTATCAATAGTAGTAGAGTCAATAATGTGCATGTCAAGACGATATAAATATATTTTTATATAAAATTAAATATGCAAGAATATTGCACTTGACACCCAAAGGATTCTGGGTAAAAAAAGTATTTTACCTGACATGTGGAAGCAACACCAACGCAGCCCAAGGAAGAGAAAGATCAGAAATCGGTTGGTCCACCGGGACGTCTATGAAAGACATAATCAGCTGGGGAACAGACACGAGCTGGTCTCTTTCAGGTCCAGTTGACCTAAAACAGAATTAACATTTGTCACTTACATTAATATTTATGTATAGAGTTAATTTGCAAAAACAAGCTTTTAAACAAAATCATCTATTTTTCACGTTTTTTATTGTGTTGGTTAGCTGTATTTTTTTTGAGTTACTATTACTTCATCAAAACAACACAACTGCAGTTTGATCATATTACTTGGAAGGCAATATAAAAAACATGATTTATGAATCAAATGAACTCTTTATAAGCTCTCAGCACTTTAGCAGATCGCATACCTGAGGTGCTGCCCAGTAAAGACCAATGGGTACTTCTCAAAAGCCATGGAGCCGTCTGTGGGGGGCGGAGCTTTGGACAGAATCAGTCTGGCCAATAATTCCAGAACCAGCTGCTTGTTCACAGAGTCTTCGGTGCAGAAGATTCGCTCAAGATACACAAGCAAACTGGGCAAGAACAACTACAGGAACACACATACAGTAGATCCATCAGAGTTACATTAAAACAGACAGAAGGTCATCTTAAAGACGCTTTATCAACACAATCATATACCTGCTCAAACTGTTTCATGTCAAACATTTCTTCGGAAAACGATAAAATGAGGTCTCTGTCCATTCCGCTGTTGAAGACCTGAGAGTGACCGGAGAGGAAATGAGATCATCAGGCAAACAGGATATCAGACGGACACACAAACATCTGTGCAGGTTAAGACTACACATACCTTTTTTACTAGTTCCTGGATACTGCTAGCTGGTAATGACAGATTCTCCCCCATAAGAAAAGAAGTGACCACCTGCAATAACAGTCTGCACGAGGAGTATGAGAGTCCGGAAGCCTGAACTAGATGAAGAAGTGTCTATATGTGACAAAAAATATATGTGTTATATACAAATATGATACAATATATAATATGACAAATATGATTTCTAATCTTTTAAGAAACAAAGCACACAAACTCACCTCACACACCGACGGTGGATTTGTGATTTTCGCTCCTTCGCGATGCTCCACCAGGGTGTGGTAGATATACAAAAGCCTCTCCATTTGTTCATTAGCCTGGTTGGCATTGCTCGCTTCTAGCTTTTTGAGAACTTCTTTCAGAGAGCCCTGCAAACAGCGAGTCGATGTGCCAAAAGCAAAGACAACAAACACAGTACATTATGAACTGGATCATAAACGCAAGTCACTCGAGTTGCTGTTATTTTGAAGAAGGTAAGAACACATTTCCTCACATGTAAAGAATCCCAAAGCGGCAGTAGATGTTCTCGATCAACATAGTTGGCTGAAGACTCGACCATTTGATCCATAGCTTCTTTAACGGAGTCTAAAGAGACATCGACATCCTGCGTGTCGGCTGGTCCAAGTTTCTTCAGCACCACTGGAAGAGCCTGAAAAGAAACGCGTCGTTTATTTCCTCTGACAGAGTAAATGTTAGTTGTCTTGGCTTTCTGGGTGATGATCTTACTGTAGCGGCGCAGGAGTGAAACATGTTGCGGACTCCGCGACACATTTCAAAGATCAGCTGACCTACTCCTTTAGCCTTCTGAGGATGCTCAGACAGGTTGGAGAACATGAGTGTAAACAGAGCATCATAGTCTACAACCTGCGGAAGAAGAGACGGTCACATTTAGCCTACTGACTTCTAACTTACTTTCAAAATTTACTTTCAAAATGGTGAAGACTCACTTTTCTCATCAAAAAAGAAAAGCTCTCGGCAGCAAAGTTACGGATATGATCCTTCTTGTGAGCCAAAAGTTTACTGTAAAGACTGATTTAAAAACAAAAAATACATATAAAGCATGTACGCGGTCACATCATCATTTTAGTATTTTGATTTTGTCCATTTGAACCTTTTGGACAGTTTGCTCACCTGTAAATCTTGTCCATATCCTTTACCATCATCCTCCAAAGGTATTTGTAGAGGTACGACAGACAGGTGAAAGCCCCTTCCAACACCTCAGTGTCCTGTTTGTCTAACAAAGATGTGATGATGATGAAGAAATCAGAGAAGTGGGGGTAAAAGTCCATCTGGAGGTCCCGGGCAAGCTGAACTACAAGACTAAAAGAAAGAAGAATCGTTGTCAAGCTTCATAATAGCCTTGCACCCAATTTACTTTTATAATTGCTGAAAGAATCCAAAAAGCCCCATTGATGTCTCTCGATAAATGCATGTATTAATTAAACCCGTCCTTACTCCAATAAGGCTGATAAGCCATCCCGTTCTTCACAGAAAGATGCTTCTTAAGACTCTCCACGATGGCATCTTGATGAAACACTAACATGTTGAAGGATTGACTCTTGCTCGACACCTCTCGCTGAAAGGTTGCTGTAAAGCACATCGCTGGATTAATGCTCATGCAAGTGATATGTACATCAGTGCTGATAAAATCAAATCTGACATGCCAGCCACCACCAAGCTAAGCAACTTACTGAAGTGTTCGGTCAAATTCAGGTCTTTCCATTTCATTAGAGCCACAAAGAAATAGGTCTCCACCTCCTGAGAGAGAAAATGAGCAAATCATTAGAAAATTACAAGTAATTTCTTAGACAATGTCAGCAGAAAGTGATTTGAAAGCAACATACCTCTGCATAGCTTCCCGTTCGATCAATGCGATGGATGACATCTATGTTTACATTTGCGAGTCTTTCAGAAAACGTGAGATACTGAAACAACAAAGAGGTTTATTAGACACTTTACAGAACAAAAAAACTCGGTTAAAAAATTCACATATTTTTGTCACATAATTAAGAAATAACTTTGTTTCTGTTTAATTGTGACACTACAGCAAGTGCCGTCTCAAAAGTAAACGTTTAACTATGTAATGTGTGAGAAATAAAACATTGCACGTTTCGGCAGCATGACCAGTGGTCTCCAGCACGAGCTATATATTCCACTTATAAAACAAACTTACTCGGAAAGTATTCTCAGACTTATGAGACGCGGGCTTGGTTTTCAGCTTCATTTTGTTGAATGATAAGACTACCAAAAACCGCAATTCAAAAACTAGTAACTAGCAAAATTAGTAGTGAATGGCTGTGTTGAAGTTGTTGATACACATGCCGTGTCAGGAGGCCGCCATCTTGAATGACGCATTACGGGAAAGCGCTGACTTTTACTGTTTTTCAAAAGAAAAGTCAATGTTTCGAAATAGATTAAAATAAAATAATTTCCTTTTATGATGTTACATTATTAGACGTGTAAATGTTATTTAGTATTTTTACATTTCAACTTGGTAACAATAAGGTTCCGCTTGTTCACATTAGTAAACTACATTAGTGAAAATAATAACGAACAATGACTGATACTTACACAGGATTTATTCATATTAAAGGGACAGTTCACTCAAAAATGAAAATTCTGTCATCATTTACTCAACCTCAGGATTTTCCAAAACTCTATAATTTTCTTTATTTTGCTGAACACAGAGAAAGATATTTGGAAGAATGTCAGTATCCAAACAGATCTCATCCCCCATTTACTGCCATAGTATGGAAAATAAATACTTTAACCTATGTTTAAATGTGTTAAAGTGTTACTCTTAATTTTCTTTAATGCATACTTTTTTTTCATTTTTACTAAACATGCAACAGTTGCTGAACAGTTTTGCTCATAAAATGCATCTTATTGCTGTAAAAATGGCTGCACTCCAAAATAACTCGACAAGGGTGGGCTGGTGCCAGGTATGTGGCTCAGAAAGCAATAACAGCCCTTGAACTGAAAGAGAAATGAGTTACCTGTCCAGAGCGTCTCCGACTGCCCACACTGCAAAGAAGGTCTCCAGAACAGATGTCTCTTTATCTGTGACCTATACACATGACAAGAACTGAGCCATTGGATTTCAAGGAGTAACTGAGGGTCTCCACAACATTTTGCTAACCCACCTGCAACTGTTTAATCAACCGGTCCTATTCCGAAGTACACCAGGATGACAAGTACACCTTCCTCAGCATCCTTCAGTGCGTGGGACTATGTGGTCTTTACGTTGATGCTGGTCATCTCTGCAGGCATCGGGCTGTATTTCGCCTTCACCGGTGGAGGTCAGAGAAGCTCCGCAGACTTTCTGGTGGGTGGACGGAGTATGACAGCAGTACCCGTGGCCCTGTCTCTGACAGCCAGCTTCATGTCAGCCATCACAGTGCTTGGGACACCAGTGGAGGTGTACCAGTATGGCGCTATCTTCATACTCATCTGCTTTGCTTACGTTCTGATGGTGGTTGTGAGCTCTGAGATTTTTCTCCCTATCTTCTACAGACTGGGCATTACCAGCACCTATGAGGTGAGATGGCAACACTTTTTTTTCTTTTTTTTTTTGGAACTTAACTAAAATAGTAGATTCTCTATAGTGCAAATCAGACAGACCAGAATCTGAATACAAAGGTTTAACATATTAAAGACAGAAAATATTTATAAAGTTACAATCACTCAGTCAGGTGTTTATAAGTTTTTTTAAAGTTGCCGTTTTGTTTTATTATTTATTTGCAGTACCTGGAGATGCGTTACAATAAAGTTCTTCGTCTCATTGGAACGGTCCTGTTTATAATTCAGACAGTAAGTACATTTTTGCTATACAGTTTAAGTGTAAGTACATTTGTCTAAAGGAATACAGTGAATTTATTGTAATGTCTTTCTTCTCTCAGGTACTCTACACAGGTTTGGTCATTTTTGCTCCGGCTTTGGCTTTAAATCAAGGTACATTTGAACTTATTACACTTCACACAAATATTATGCAATGTGTAAGTTTATCATGTCGTAACTGTAGATTTGTCTGGTTTTCATGACTTGTTAAGTGCATGTTAAGTGCGTGGTCTCACAAGTGTTCTTGATAATCCACAGTGAATTATTTCTCTCCAATCCTCAGTCACAGGTCTAGATCTTTGGGGTGCTGTAATATCAACTGGAGTTATCTGTACCCTCTACTGTTCATTAGTAAGATTAACACACAAGCAACAAATCCTAAACAAAACGATAATATGCACATACTGTTTCAATTCATGGTCCATTTGGACACTTAAAAAAGTGACATCTGCTATTAAAGTGATAATATAATATATCATATTTACGTATATCATATAATAAATAATAATAAAATACAATAATATATATTATATAATAATACAAATAAAAAATTCTGTCATCATTTACCCTCCTGTTATGTCATTTAAGAAAGGAGACTTTCTTTCTTCCGCAGAACAGGAAAGAAGATATTTTGAAGAATGTCATTAACTGGCCCCCATTCACTTCTATTGTATGGACACAAAACCAAAGCAAGTGAATGGGGGCCAGTTAACGACATTCTTCAAAATATCTTCTTTCCTGTTCTGCGGAAGAAAGAAAGTCTCCTTTCTTAAATTACATAACAGGAGGGTGAGTAATTGATGACAGAATTTGTTTATGTATTATTATATAATATATATTATTGTAGTTTATTGTAGGGCCAGTGCTGTTTATTTACCAACTTTCTTCAAAATATCTTCTTCTGTGTGCGAATGAAAGTGATACAAGTTTGAAATGACAAAAGGATGAGTAAATGATGGCAACATTTTAATATTAGGGTGAACTATCATTTTAAATATTGCTGATCTGTATATGTGAGACTTATTTAGTTGTTTGGTCAAATTAATGTTAACATGACTTCGATGCTTTTCTTCATGTTATGTCTATTTCGTTCTTGTTGGAATCTATGTACTAAGTTCCTCTAACCTGACAGGGTGGTCTTAAGGCGGTGGTGTGGACGGATGTGTTCCAGGTGGGCATCATGTTGGCTGGTCTCTTGGCCGTCATCGTCCAATCAGTGCTGCAGCAGGGAGGAGTTTCTACGATCATTAGTGACTCCACTCAGGGTGGCCGGCTTAACCTATGGGAGTGAGTTGACTGTCCATATAAGCATGAAGCATTATTTAAACCTGCCATCATTCATGGTTTGTCCACCTTTGATCCCAGCTTTGATCCCAACCCATTGAGAAGACACACATTCTGGACCATCGTGGTGGGAGGAACGTTCCTCTGGACCAGCGTCTATGGGATCAACCAAGCTCAGGTGCAAAGATACATATCGTGCAAGTCACTGTTTCACGCCCAGATGTGAGTATCACACAAAGCACAAGACTCAAATAGAGGGAATGCAATATGTAACGTTCTTAATTTTTCTGTTTTGTGTGTATGCAGGGCCTTATACATTAATTTAGTGTCGCTTTTGGCTATTACATTATGTGCAGTATTTAGCGGCTTGTGTTTATACTCGGTTTATAAAAATTGTGATCCATGGACCGCCGGCATGGTGTCTGGACAAGACCAGGTACAACGTTATGAAATTTGACTAAAATAAAGAGATAGTTCACCTTAAAAATCCTTTACTCACTCTCATGTAATTCCTGTCTCATCGACTTCCATTGTATGGACGCAGAACCACTAAGACATATCTCAAAATATCTTCTTTTGTGTTCTGCAGAAGAAAGAGTTTTGAATGACATGAGGATGAATAAATGTGGACAGAATTTTTATTTTTAGGTGAACTAGTCCTTTAACGATATTAGGATATTAAAACGGTCATGACAATGTAAGTCAAACCACATTCACTGTCTGCATCTCTCCTTAATATGGAATAAGCTAATGCCGTTCCTGGTGTTGGACATCTTGAAGAAATACCCTGGTGTGCCTGGACTGTTTGTGGCGTCAGCGTACAGTGGCACTTTAAGGTTTGTTCCGTATTAAAGTACTAACACACCATCGTGTCATTCCAAACCCATTTGACTTTCCTTCTAGCGCAGAACACAGTATGAGATCCTTTTATTCCACATTTATCACAGTAGTGCTTTAAAAACATTTAATATCATATTATTTTGTGTATAAATACAGTACAGTCTCCTCCAGTGTAAACGCTCTGGCTGCAGTAACTATCACCGATCTGATGCGACCGTACCTCAGTCTGTCAGATAAACAGCTCTCGTGGGCTTCAAAGGGAATGAGTGAGTCAATCGTTGCATTTCAGGCTAAATAGCATTTCAAAAGAACCCATCTGACCGTCTTCTCCATCGCAGGTTTGTTTTACGGTGCTGTGTGCATTGGAATGGCTGGACTTGCATCTTTGATGGGAGGGATGCTACAGGTGTGTTAAAAACACACATGTGCATGAACAAAAATTGGCTTTTGAAAGTGAAATTCAGACACGTGTGTTCGTCCCCTAACAGGCTGCTATTAGTATCGTCGGAGTGATTGGCGGACCTCTGCTGGGCCTTTTTTCTTTGGCTGTCCTGTTCCCCTGTGCTAACTCCAAGGTCAGCACAGTTACTGTAATAGAAAACTGTGATTTCTTATAATAGAAAGTAAAGTATAAAGGTCTAGTTGGCGTTACAGGGAGGACTGGCCGGGCTCCTGTGTGGGCTCGCTCTGTCTTTGTGGGTGTGCATTGGAGCACAGATATACCCCCCGCTTCCAGAAAACAACAGACCTTTGAATCTCTCAACACATGGCTGTAACCTTACATTACCGGTAGATGGCTTAAACTGGACTATTGGGCCTACAGAAAGAACCAAAGATGATTTTGAACAGAAAGAGGAAAATCTAGACAGGTGCGCACTTAAATTAATTAAACTGCAAAATATACAGCAAGTCCATAAGTAACAAGCAACCGTTGATTTTCTCAACAGGCCGTGGCTGGCTGATAACTGGTACTCTCTGTCATACCTCTACTTTTGCCCGTTGGGTACTTTGGCCGTCATCATCGTGGGTCTTATCGTCAGCGTATTCACAGGTACGATACATCCACCTTAGTTTCAGGCACGTGACGCGCCCTGCATACTGCCTCCTTTGTTCTGTAAAGCTGATGGCATGTCTTGTGTCCAAGGAGGCAGGCAGCTAAAACTGCAACCAGGGCTTACGCTATCAAAAGAGGATCTCACCTGTTACAAAGCCTACAATGCACTCAAAGAAAAGGTGAATATACACTTTTAATGCACATATACGTATATAAATAGACATAACGCACGCTTTTCCCATAACTGTCTATTATTTGGACTCACAGATTACAGGCAGGTTCAGGAAAGCTGGATCTGGCACGGGAGCTGGAAAAAACTTTTGGAAAAAACAACTTTGTTTTCAGCGATGTAGAGTTATCTGCTCAGACTCCAAAAATATATACATGAACATAAGAAACTGTGCCTTAAATCAGTGGCAGTAAAGAGAATCATGTTGTTATACATCACATTCAATACAGACATATAAATATGTACATGGCAACCACTGAAAAATATTAGAAGTAGCACATATTTCATTCTGGCACACGCAACGGGAATCTCATGAGAGATCAGTGCTTCTCCTGTTCATAATAGCGTTTCTTTAGTGTTCTGTATTTCCTGAGGTAATACATCGCCTCAAGTTCTTTGATCACAAACTCTCCACGGTCGACCAGATGTTTTATTTTCTCCGGATCCGTGACATCTTTGTTCTTCATGAAAGCCACTTTAAGACGCTCCCTGAAGTATGTTGAGCCTTTTGGATATTCCCGGCCAAGATAGAGAAGCTTTGGAAGAGTAGGAGAAAATAAATTAGTCAAAATATATGAATCATATTAGTCTTAGTGAGTTCACTTGTAAAGCTCTTTGATTTTTACTGTTCTTGAAATGATTCACTTTGCTCTTTTTAGTTAATCATTTTATGTAGAGCACTTATATATGAAATATAACAATGCATGAGAGCAAGGCAAGTTTATTTATATCTAATAAATGTTTACATGAATTTCCACTGGATGATTATTGAAACACATATAGGAATATTGTAAGATAAAAGAAAGCATACTTACATTTTTGTACAATCTGATCACCTCTCCTCTCAGTGGACTGGTCATTTCACAGTATGTCTGATCCTGAGAGGAATCCAGACCCCAAACAAAACATCACATTACACTTCTTCAACAGGGCAGCATTGTAGTAATCAAATCCAAATTTATACGCTCATAAATTGACAATATTATGCTTGCTAAAGATAAAACACAATCTTCAAATCTATATTTAATAAACATGTTCTTTATTACAGCAATGTCATTTCTCACCGAACGTTACAAGTCAAGTTCATTAAAGAAGCCGTGCACGATGTGCCGGGGGAATGCCACGGTGTGGAGGTTTTTCAAAATAAAAGTCAATCGGCTTAACAGATTTTCAAAATTGAAACTTCACATTAGGCAATGTGTGCACTGTGTTTCCGCGCGAATAAAATATGTGGCAACATGTCTCAAAACATTGATTATTTTTATTAAAATATATCACAAAACTATGCAAAGCTCTAATTCAAACAACGTTTTATATGATCTCTAATCACCCTGAATAAATATACAATACATAGGCCACATTTAATCATTTACCCCTAATATTGCAATAGATTCCTATATAAAACCTCCATTTAAATACAGAAAACAACTATTTCCTGTTATTGAAATATGCTATACATTTAACCATAACATGTAGTGTTATATCATGAGAATTGAAGCCTCCCAGTTATCCAGATGCAATCTCGCTCATCTTTCTGTACAGAAGCAAGTAGGCCGTCCTGCCCCTGAAACAACGTACAAAATTAAAATGAAAACCAACAAGAGCTTAGAATATATCAGATATTTAATATAGTATATATTTAAAAGGGCTTCTCTTTATAGTGTTTATAGTGCCAAGATGAAAAAGTAAACAAAGTTTCACTGTCATTAAATTTACCCTTCATAAGTTTCCTGCACTTGTTTCCAGGTGACCTAGGACAAATGAATACAAAAATAAAACCAAAAGTTTCTTCTTTTTCTATCTTGAAATGATCTTCTTTCACATCCTTGTGTTTTTCAAAATAAAATACGTCTTACTTGTCGAACAGTGCTGTCATCAGCATAGAACCAATTCTGATCCTGCGCGTGCCGGATGTAAGCAGTATAATGACCAGATAAGGCACATCCTATATGCACTATGACTGCATAGAGACTGTAATACTCTTTAGCCTGGAGAAAAAGTAAAGTATACGCATAAAACAATTCTAGCCTTATAGTTATGAAGCTATAACTGAAATAATTCAGTAACATACTGTATATATAAACTAAAAGTACATTTTCTGATTGTCCATCATTAAAAATGTTCATATTTAGTGTTTCAGGGAAGGTGACTCTGTTGTAGAGTTTCCAGGTGTTTCTATCATTTCTGAATCTCTTGAGGTGGATACACAGCACTGAAGGCAGCGACACAATTTTCAGTTGCTGCATGGAAAAAAAATAAACAACAGTAACATACCCAAACAATTATCTATTAAAATAATACCGTATTGCCAGTTAAAATGAATACAAATAATATATACATCAGGGATAAAAAATAGTAAAGCACACACACATGAGTGGAGGGCGTTTTCATCGTGCACTTGTCACAGTAACACTCCTCACCACACCTCAGAGGTTGCTGCCGGGTAAAGGACTGGACACAGCTCTCCTAAACAACATAAAGAGTTAAATTGATGAGGTCATTTTGATCATACGTTCGATGTGTGTGTGTTTTAAAGTCATTGACTTAATAAGAAAGCAAATAGTCATTGCTCTTCATTGATACATAATGACTGGAACATTTTTTTTAAATAAATGTTGATCTTCATTAATGACATGCTTACCAGGGTGTTGTCCTCCTCACGAATCGCTAATGGGAGGCTGAATAGAGAGTTGGGCGTTTTTTGAATGTATGAGCATTCTTTACACATCACTTGCGTCTCCACCTTTATCTCGTAAAGTTTACGGATTTCCTCAGCCTGTCAAGGCAAATATGTATATACTGTTTAAAGAATTGTATGTATTGTAATGTGTGCTTTAACACTAATGAAACCCACCAAGTCTTTATCAGTCATCTGTTTCTTTGTGAGATTGAGTATACTGTGGAATATTTCATCAGCATCATGTTCAGTAAATCCTACAGGACAATTAAAAACAAACAAGCAGCATTACAATTAGTGCATTATAATCACATGTATGTATGAATGTATGCAATGCTTTAACATGTGAAAGAAGCAGAATTACGTGTCAGATGCATACGGTGTATGGAGTGATGGTGGAGACACTCAAGGAAGTCTCTGTGTGGAGAATGATGTTTTGGGTCTTTCATAGCACATAGAGCGTTCTTCAACTGCATGGGCACATTATTCCACTTAGGCCCTTCTGGTGGATGACATCTTTTAAAAACAACAAAGAGGGACCGTCTTGTTAACCTATTATGTATCCTGTTCTGATCCTATTACAGCTGCTATAGTTTCCGATTGTGCTGTGATGTATTATTCATAGAGAAAGAACAATAATGAAGTTTTACTTGTTCAGTATTTCGAGCAGTTCTGGGGTGGCGGAGAAAGACTGAAGCAAAGCATTAATACAGCAGGTCAGGCCGTAGTTGGAAAGGCCTCTCACTTAAGGAAATAAGACGGATCATTTTATTATTTGCAACATATGTTTATAGTATAAAATCGTATAATGTATCATATCCATGTACAATATGTATAGGTTTAAGCATATAAAGAATAATTTGACCTACCGTAAACGCTGTAATTGTCCCATGAATGTCCCCTGTAATTGTTCCAGCGCATATTAAAAAAAGCCATTTTAATCCAGGATAGCCCCATCCAGAGACAGAATCCTCAGTGCTCTGTTTTCAGTAGGAACACCATTAGATTTAGCTGTGTGCCAAAGAAACCGATCAATTAATATGTAGCCTATAATAGAAGTCCGAGTGTTACAATGCTCCGGTCACTATGTAACTTCGCAGCGATCTGTGAAGATTACAAACATGCAATGAAACTGTTATTTTTACTTTCACTTTCGATTCATGCTCAGGTTTCTGTCACCAAGGACACGAAACTTATCTTTGACTGCACGCACCCTGCTGGAAAAACAATAGAAACTATTTCAGAAATTTTAATGGATTTAAGGTTTATAATGGGACTCGCAGCCTATTGGTTTTAACGGGATTTGTGTTTCTCTACTGGTAATGTGTTGGGTTCTATTGGTGGGATGTTTTCAGATTGTTCAGTACTTGCAATGAAAACTATTGGGAATTGCATTGTTATTTTCAGGAATGTATATGTTCTTCATATTATGATGTTTCACTACATACCTCTTTGTTGATTTGATATTTAAAATAGCTACCATCCCATACATCTTGAGTCACATTCACATTTTTCATGTACTGGTGAGCTGATATGCTGAACTTTTTTTGATTATAATTTATTACAGAATATTGGAGATTGTTACATGTAAATGTACAGTTCAAAAGCAGTGATGGCAAAATCCCCCCCAAAAATCATAGACAAAACAACAGTTATATTTACATTTTATTTTATATAAAATTAAATGATATTTCCTTTAAAAATGTCTCATCTCCTAGACATTGTATTTATTAAATAGATTATTAGATTAGTCTAATGCAGAAATACACCATGGGAAAGTGATGCAGAAATACACCATGGGAAAGTTATGACTATGACCAGACCTTATGTATTAATTGTATTAATTAAAAATTGAACACACTGTTTCACTGTGAGGTCCTTCACACAGAAAGAATTTAATTCCGGGTATTGGCTTTGTAGTACGGTCCAAACATGGTATTCCACGCCTGTTGTAGGAGTCTGTGCAAATTAAGCAGCCAAGGGAATGCTGAGGGAAGAGCTAAGAGCGGAGATAAGATATTTAATAATGTGAAAACTGCATAAAGTGAGTGCATAAATAACCTGATGTCCTCAGCCTTCTTACCGGGGTCCATACGGATAAGAAGCAGATACAGCAACATTACAGCCAGAAAAACTCTTCGTAGAGAGATGGATCTGACTCTCACACTGGCTACTGAGAGACCTCTGAGCAACAACCTCATGACGGGATTGAGCCTCTTGCTCAAATTATCTGTCAATCACACAAATGTACACACAACGATTCCATCTGTGATATGCCAGAATATTGTAATTAACTCATATTACGTTTATGTTTGCAAAATATTTTTTCCTCAAAAGCAAATAAAGAGACCTTTATGTGAAGCAGCAGTCGTCGTCGCTGCTACAGATTGAGGATCTGGGTTGGACAATGACGCATTTTTCTCTTTTTGAAGGTCTACCAAACTACGGGCAGCTTGCCTCTGTTCCTCAGTGAACGCAACCTGTCCAACATCACTCTCCAGCAGCTCCAGAGCTTCGGTCGTGCGGCCCATCGGTAACAGTATGTGAAGAAGATACAGTTCAGACACTGTGCTGAACCCTGATTGGCTCATGTTACTGGAGCAGCGCAGCCAATCATTAACTCCATCCTTCATCACTGCCCATTCACCTACTTTCACATACAGCAGAATGCTGGAAAAGACAATTTACCAACCATTAGTCAATTTCCATGCCAAGTGATGTTTAGTTGCATATTATATATGGGTTTAGTTGAAAAAATCCCTCGTACCACATCTGGATAATCTTGGCAGGAATTTTCGTAATTTCTCCATATTGCTGTAAAACCCATGACAGAACTCCACGCCATTGATTGAGCTCAGCCAACGCCTGAACCCCCACTATAGTCAAAGCAGCTTTCAGTTCTCCATGCTTGAGGCTGTGAGGACAAACATTAATTGTTAATGATCACATCCTAAAAATCCTGCTTTTGATCATGAATATGGAATGTTGAATTAAAGTAAAACTAACATGTAAAAACTACAAAATGTACAGGATGCAAATACTATAATATATAATTAGAGCAAATCAAATTTTATGTGGTATGTTGGTATACTGAATTTACTAATATTTTTGCTTAAACTGACATATACCATGTGATAGGTTTAATATGATCAATACATTAATCATAAATTAGCCTACATGTCTGTATTTGATCTAA
Source organism: Triplophysa siluroides (assembly GCA_006030095.1). Taxonomy (NCBI): domain Eukaryota; kingdom Metazoa; phylum Chordata; class Actinopteri; order Cypriniformes; family Nemacheilidae; genus Triplophysa; species Triplophysa siluroides. The sequence continues at coordinate 1,118,816 of VCII01000066.1, forward strand.
CTAGACTAAGTCTAGTGACCCACCAACTCTCCTCCTGTTCTGCAGAAGCCAAACTCTCTAGTCCTTTCTCACACGTGTCCAGGGCAGCCTGAAAGTCTTTCTTCACCATTAAATATTCAATGGCAGTGTCCACAGGAACCGCTACTGGACTTGCAGGTGGACTGATCAGCCGAACCGAGCCCGACCCTCGGCCGCCAGTTAAAGACACGGACGAACTGCTCCTCATTACTATTAAATATTATTCCATTTTAAACCCAATTTTTACAGTAAAAACGTTTACAAAAGAAGTTTCTGATGATGCGAACTACTTTAAATACTACATGAACATAAGATTAATTCAGTAAACAAATACACACTGCGAGTTTCGCAGCTGCGGTTTCGCAAAGGACGCTTGGGAGGACACCCGCCAAGTTAAAAGTCATTAAACGGTTGGCGCTTGACAAGATAAAAGTCACCTGGTTCAGTCACATCATTTATGTTCAGTGTAATACAAAGGCACAACAGCAGTGTTTTCGTTATTTAAATCTGCAACCTTTCTGCAAAACTTATTTCAAATATATTTCATTTTTAGATTTTCATTCTTTGTTCATAAGGATAAATGATGATCGGTAGCCCAAATTAAAACATGACACTCATCAACTCATCTATCTCAATTTATCACATAATTTTTTTAACAGAAAAGACCATGAAACAAATCATAAATTATTACATGATCTACTAACTCAAGTCTTAAATCCATTCATGAGCAACTTCTGTATCTGTGACAAGGAGCTTTCCCCTGTCCATCAATACTTTCATTAACCCTTTTCTCCTTCTCCATGTAACTCTCAGCCCATAGTCTTTCTCAGGTGTGTCCTCCACCAGGACACGTGTATTCTGAGTTCGTGGAGGGGTCTCTGCCTGGTTTGGGGGAAACAGGAGATGTGAAACGCTGGCTGAAGATGCACTGGAACAATGTGGCATTTCCGGTGTCTCTACCTCCGGAGGTGCAGGAACTGAGGTTGTGTTTGGTGTTTGGCCTTCTTTTGACACTGGGGTGTGATCAAAACCTTCAAAAGTCTTTTTCTCATTGTCATGGTTAGGTGGGATGCTTGAGACCTCCGTATGCCTGGAAGCATCTGGTCTAACCCCAGATTGAGCAGTACTTCTTTTCACCCCTCTCCGAAGAGACGGCGTCCGTTTAGGAGTTTCTACAAGTTCTTTATTAAGATTGCGTGAAGAAATCGGTGCGTCTTTCTTAGCCCTTGGACACCTTTCTTCATTGAGTAATGGTTGAATGGTTGTTTTTGTCTGAAGGTTCTTGTGCCGGTGCTGTGAAACTTCAGTGTTTGTCTCAAACGAAAGTGGAGTATTTGCAGACAGCTGTTCGTCTGTTGTGATGACAAGACAATCCCGTTGCTTGTCTTTTCGATTTACATCTCGTACTTTCCCTTCCAACTGCTTTGATATCATGTGAACTAAACTGTGGAGACACCTGCAAATCGATAATACGTCTCATTAACATACCTTTTTAACACGAAAGTATTGTTTAGGTTACCAACTGCTTACCCAGGAACGTTGTGCATTAGCCCTCTGTTGTTCTTCTGATATAAATGTTCTGGGGTGAATAGCACTCCGAAGCTGTGGTCCACAGTCATGCTTTGGTCCATTAATCTGAGCCTCTTCAAACAACAACTGAGATTTGTTTGGGTTTAACAGTCTCTTTTTACTTGAAACTCGGGGCATTAGAGGACATGGTAAACTGCTTAGGAGAAAAACGAGATCAGATCGAAAGGAGCACAGTAAAACAACGTCTATGTGCACCCATAAGACAAGTGCTGACCATTTCGGGTGTTTGATATTCGTACTACATCTAATTTCATCATATCTTGAAGCATACTCCGTGACTATGAACTATAAACTTCTGTTCACGCGCGCATATTCTACGTTTTGCAATTCAAGGCATGAAACGAAAAGCTTAGAGCCGTTACTCACGCATAGCTTTGTTTCTGATTTCATCCGTAAAGTTTAAGACTATCAACCTTTGACAGAAATTGACACAACATCTCTTTTGTAATTGCTGATGTGAACGATTTCACAAAATTCAAACACCAACGTGGGCGGGCTTAACGGCCCGGAAGTAGTCCGTGACGACACACGAAAAAGGCAAGTGAGTCACGCCCACTGAATGACGGACTGACTGAATGCAGCACCCCAATCTGTAATTTACTCTAGTCTGTTTAGAACGGAAAATATAATATTTAATATAGTAATATTTGTTCTTTGAACTTGAAGAGTTACCCACAGCAATGTGACCTTTTTTATGCTCTTTTCTCTAGCATGGCCATTACGAACCTGTGCCTAAAAAAGTAAAAATGATGGCTCTTCTGATATAACCTCCCAAATGCCCCTAAATGGTTGTTGGACATGGTTTTCAGACATAGAAAGGTGGTATAAGTTGTCACACTGAAATACCAAATGTCAGCCTGCCTCTCAAATAGAACAAGGAATAATACATATTAATGAAAATATATAGATATATCTTTGGTCTTTAAAGGGAATGTTTAATGTAATACCTATATGTTTCAAACTACGTTACCCAAAAGTGTATGGTCATGAATTGCTGGAGCGGTAAAACATGGCGCTGGCATTTGTAGTTCATAGAAGTGTTTCGTTACGCTAACGGTTAGGATCTAGGAATAATTTTCTCTCACCAAAGAAACACCTCATTCTTCTTTTATGGCATTTTTTCACCAAAACATATGCGACATGGTTTGTTTTGATTTGTTTTACGGTCGAAGTACCGTGAGGGCGACTCAGACTGGAGGCTGGAGCAGTCTGCTGCTCTCGCGGTACTTCGCGAAAACTCGCTGCTAAATGACTCCGCCCATGTCCCTCCGCCATTGGTCCTTTTTAATCACATGACTGCGCGCTGTATCACTGCGCCAAAATTCAAAACCTCTGAATGCAAACAAAAGTCCCGGGACCGGTGTTTTATTTACCCCAATCAAAATACACTTTCATAAACCCACAACAAGTCATCGTCTGCACGGCCGACATGATATGAAGGTTTGATCTCATCTGTGCTATTTGATGTGTAATGTAATGTTGTAACAAGGAGCAAGTGTACAGTAGGCTAACGTTATCTGGGTGGAGGAATCGCTAGGCCGCATGTCAGATCAAGTACGATCATTTATATTTATCATCTACTGTTTTGATACTTTTGTTTTATTTCAAGAGTAAAGCGTTCGGACGTGTTTCAAATCATCGATTAGCTCGCAGAAATGAATGCAATGCATTTAAGCAGGTTTTGTACTGATGATATTTCAGACTTGCATTGTACGATAATCATGATCATTACGATACCGATCAAATAATTGAATGTAAGCAAATTGTAACGGTGTTTATATTTTCTGCAAGTAAAAACGTCATTGAAAAGTCGTTGGACAAAAACGTCATTTTTTTATAACAGATCATCTTATCGTTAGATCTTACTAGGATCGGTAAATAAATATCTATGCAATTTGTGTATATTGTATCAAATATGGACGTATAGCTTTTTATACCTAATTCATCTATTTTTGGGTGGATTTTGCAAAATGTGTTGTTGTGTGAGTCGTATTGTGTCTGTAATCCGTTAAAAAGTGGTTGATGTTGAATTGAGTCCTTATATAAAAGTATTATATAACGTGAAATTATTTTATTACGTGATAATTACTATATAATACCTAGTATTGTTGTAATTAATCTATGTTTTTTTGTTATACAGTCAACGGACTGCCCCATTTGCTGTGATCAGAGCAAACAATGAGGGAGAGCCCAAGGAGACCCATCATCCTGAAGAGGAGAAAACTGCCATTTCAGAAGAGTGAATCCAATGCAGGCCGTGATGAGACAGACGGGCCACCCTGTAAGGTCACCCCGACGCCCTCCACTACCCGCTGCTTCCCTGATGGTATTCGCATCATGGACCACCCCACCATGCCGGACACGCAGGTGGTGGTGATACCAAAGGCGGCCGATCTGCAAAGTGTCATAAGTGCCCTGACGGCCAAAGGGAAAGAGTGTGGCCCGCAAGGGCGTAACAAGTTTATCCTGCTTAGTGGCAGTACCGGTTTAGAAGAGGATAAAACTTATTCTGGGAATTGTGGCACGACACTAACTGGACCTCTGAGAGATGTGACCGTGGATGACAGTGTGGATGCAAAGACCACCTTAAAAACTTGTCAGTGTCTTTAAGCAAAGTTTTTGAATGTATTTAGCTGATGATTCTGCGGGAATATGTTTGTCACCCTTTTAAAAATGTTTGTTTGTTGTTTTAGTGAAAAAAGAGACCGAGTGCTTTCCGCTCGATGATAGTCTGACCAACATCCAGTGGCTGGGAAAAATGAGCACAGACGGGCTTGCATCGGATCCGGATGATAAAGGCTCCAGCAAAGAAAATCTACGTGACTGTCATGAACCTCAACAGGTGCGTAGCATAAAAATTCACTCTGGATTGGTTGGCTTAGGGTGATTGATATAGGACTGTTATCCGCACAGGTCTTTTGCATATTATTTTCTATACTTTGCTCACACATTAATACCATAATCTAATTTTAATCAAATGTTTTCCCTCTCATCAGCCCTCAAGAGGTGAAGAAGCAGTAAAAGACCCTATATCTGAGAGACCCCCATATTCCTACATGGCCATGATTCAGTTTGCTATTAATAGTAAGCAGAACAGACAGATGACCTTGAAAGAAATTTACAACTGGATCGAAGACCATTTCCCTTACTTCAGAAATGTCGCAAAACCTGGCTGGAAGGTAGCATATACAAATAATCAAAACATTTTACAGTACCTCTAATATAAGGTTTCTAAATGTGTTTTTCGTACTTAGAATTCCATACGTCACAATCTCTCGTTGCATGACATGTTCATGCGTGAGACGACTCCTGATGGAAAGATCTCTTATTGGACTATTCCACCGGAAGCAAACCGCTGTCTCACCCTGGATCAAGTTTACAAGGTGTGTGTTATGTCTTTGGACCTCATCCCTAAATATATTAAACATACAACCTCTTCAATTCACAAGCTGAGGGTTTGCCAAGTGAAATCTCTTTGTCTGTTAAAAATCCTTCAAATCTGTCTTATTTGCTGACTCACCCCACAGCCTTTGGTTGACCCAGTGGCCCCCAGTTTGCCTAAGACCACACAAGTTGTTTACCAACAAGTAAGACCTCTTTTGATATTCTAACTCGCGCTCACAGAAGTCTTGTAGGACACAAACCAGGGATGAGAATACAAGAGAAGTTATTTTGTTGCAGCCATACCTGAGAAGTTCAGACAGACCGGAAGGAAGCACGTTCAGCCGAGACCACTGCTTGTTTTGTTCTTTTTAACCTTTGGAGGGTCCAGTTCTAGCACAGACAGTCAGCTCATACACCATGGTTATAAATTGAATATTACACAGTTTGTGAACAAAACTAAACTAAGTTTTGTTATCTCTTCAGCAACAGAAGAGGCTTTCAGCAGAGCCGAAGAAAGTGATGGGGTCTGGTGGCATGGGTGAGTGTTTGAGAGGAGCAAATATCACAAAATGTTTTACTCCAGGTTAGGGCCAGTTTTAACATTGGGTTAAAGGAAGGTCGGCGCTTCTTTCAATGATAGGCTATGAAGCCCTGGGACAGCATGAAACAATGTGGTTCCAGAATATTTCAGCAGGGGGAGAGCCAATCCTAAACTAAACATTCGAGCGCTCTGTACAGTCACAAAAACAAGCTGTGCCTTGATTTAATTTTAAACATGTTACATCCAATGGTTTTTACTAAAATCTAAAGTTTATGTTAAAGTTAACGTAACCTTTCTGTTGGTCCATTCTGTGTAATATCAGAAATGTACCTTTTATATCAAAACCTAAATCAAAACTTGTTGTGTAGTTAGATTTGCAGAAATGTTCTCTCGTCATTTCATCAAGCAGCTTCTTGAGGTTTCACCCTGAGATGCTTTACAAAGTATTGAAGGAGATCCCGTCTATTCTATGCTCCTACTTGCTGTTTTTGCTTTATTTGTTTTAAAAACATTTTATTCGTGACATTTTAGCTTTCGCAAGTAAGTGATTTATATCTTGGCCCTATTCTTTTTTTGTTTCCTCGTGTTCAGAGAGAAAGATGAAGCCGTTGTTGCCTCGGACCGACTCGTATCTGGTTCCCATCCAGCTTCCGCTGACTCCATCGCTCCTCCTGCCCTCCACTAGCGCCATGTCTCTCTCCACCCCTCCACATCCTCACAGCTCCTCCACTCCAAGATCCAGTGGAGGGGCCAGGAGGGTCCGGATTGCTCCTAAGGTAAAAAAGGAGATGAAACACATAAGACAACATTTGGTTTTAAATGGTTTGTAAGCATAATGGATGTCTAACTCCTGTCTGTGTTGTGAAAGATCTCTCAAACCAACGTGAGCTCAGTGATGTTGTGCACTCCCGCCAATCAAAAGCTGAAGGAGGAGCCTGTGTGCATGCCTGTGACTCCGTCAGGAGCTCCGCCCCCGGATACCAGACAGCGAGAAATCAGCAGCTCTCGTCGCAAACAGCGCCTGGTCTCGCCAGCCACCGAGGAACCCGTCCTGCTCTACCCCGACAGCACTCTCTTTGACTCGGGCGTGGTCTCGGACGTCTCCGCCTTCCAGGACACCCGGGAGGCGGAGTCCGACCCAGAGCCTCAGCACGAAGGTGAACCCGAGTCCGACAGCCCTTGCAGGGAGTACACCTTTAAAACTCCTATCAAGAGCAGCCATCCTTCCTCATCCACACCCAGCAAGCCACCCGCCGCTCTGGAGCCCTGGAGGATCACCCCTGTCGGTAAAGGAGTCGTGCTGGACTTCAGCCCCATCCGTACACCCAGCGGGCCCGCAGCTTACCCCACAACGACACGAACACTTGCCGTTCAGTTTCAACAGCACACCTTTTAAGGAGTTAGCCCTTTTCAACTCACCTCGAGAGTTGCTCACCTGCGCCCGTCCCTCACCGAGGCGCTCCACCCCTGCTTGCTCGAGGGAGCTGCAAGTGGGGGCCGCCAACCGCTCGCTTACCGAGGGTCTCGTCCTGGACACCCTGAACGACAGTTTGAGTAAAATCCTGGTGGATATTAGCTTCTCCGGCCTGGAGGACGATGATTTTGGCATGGCCAATATCAGCTGGTCCCAGTTTATCCCCGATCTTAAGTAACTGTAGCATTTTTTCATCTTTCGTAATCCGGGCTGCTGCTCGCTCTCCACTGCCTCTTATTTTCATCCTGTCTTGTTGTACATATATTTTCTCCTATTTTATAAGTGTTTTTCTTTGCTGACAAATGCTATTTCACTGCCTTTTATGTGGCGTTTCAGATGCGTAGGTCTTTATTTGCTTTATTTTAAGTTGGTGAATGTACTTTAGATGTTATTTGCACAAGTCGTAATATATATGCGAGTCAGAGAGAGAGTATTATAAGATATGGAAGGTGACATGCATAGTATAATTATTTACACTACCCTGCAATAATTTGACAGTGTTTTTGTTTTGGATGATTCTGGACGCCTTGAGCTGACTGTAACAATCACCCCTTATAGACTCCTGATAAGAAAATAACTGCTAATAGAGATTTTAAGAGAAAAAGAAACATCTGTATGCAAAACCTCTGGTTTGTCCTACAAGCAAGGGTTTAGTCGATCACAGATGGTCACACAAGTGTTGCACTTTTATACTGTGTTAGAGAAAATCTCAACATTATCGAGACATTTATTACATCACATACTGTGTGTTTACGAGCATGTCATGATAGTTTGTCTGGTTTGCTGTGTTCGTGTACTTCAGGCATCAAGAACGTAAAGAAGTGTGGTTTATTCCAAAGCTTTTATTGTGCATACGAAGGTTGACATGTGTAGAGTTCAGTTCATATATGCTAAGCAAACACAATTATTCATGAAAAGCAGCTATGAGAATTAGATGGTTTTGGGATTTTTTTCAATGATGTAATTGCAGTCCTAGAACATGAATGAACATTTTGGGGAAGATATCAATGTCATTAATGACATTTCTCAGCAAGGTCCCTGTTCACTTTTGGCACAAAAAGACTTCATTCATAATGTGTGACATGATGTGTAAATCATATAAATGTGTGACCATTGTTATCTTTTTGGCATTTGGACTTTTCGAACAGACTCTAGAGGCTAATGATCATATCCAAAGCATACAATTTGGGTTCTCTTCCTACTGTACCTCTTTCTTATGAATAAAAAGATACTTTGTAAGACACGTTTTGGTGTTTCTTTGTGAGTTATTACAAAAATCGTTTCCTGCTAACATATTTATAGTCCCTGTCTTTGAATATGAATTGTTTAACGTTAGACAAAGTCTACATATTTTGCTTTATATATAATACATAAATCACATAAATATGATCCCTCTTTTTAAGCACGTATTACATTTTTGCACCCATTTTCCAAATCCAGATTGTGCATCTCATTGTTAACTTGTATGCCCATTGAATTGTATTGTATTGTAATATTAGCATGTTAATGAATGATGTATCTATATGTATATCTGTGTTTTACATTGTTTGATGAACACTCCCTCAGTAGGTTTGAACTTCTTGCTGTGTCACTTCCAGAAGTATTTGCAGCTGCAGGCTGTAATAATCTACAAAAGAGAAAGTCGACCTCAACAATATTTCTACTACACACTTCTACTACAAGACTTCTATTTGAATGTAAATTCAACACGTGAATACGATGCATGTGCTGTTTTCTAGTGGTAACAGCAACAAAAACTCACCGTATACGTTTTTCCAGCGGTTGGGTATAAAGGATGTCTTGATTGTCAGGTAATACACCGGAACCACTGCGATTGTGAGGGCACAGCTTACCCCCGTATTCCAAGGGTCAGAATACAAGGACAATCCCACAATGAAGAAACACACCAGGGTAAAAGTCACCGCGATAACCAGAGGAACCTAAAAACAGTGATTTCATTTACAGACAAACCGAATTGAATTACCTTCACTTTCTATATCATTTAGCCCACCGACCTTAAATGGTCTGGGATGCTCTGGGAATCTGTATCGGTGGATGAGCATCCCCAGGGTTGCCAAGGCGATGAAAAACCAGCGTGAGAAAGAAGCAAAGTTGATCAGTTCATAGATCTCTCCTTTTGCTATCATGATGACCACCATAGGATACTGCAAATAGGAGAAAGATCAGAGTAGACGTGAAGGTCACAGAGGAACCGGACACGGACACGGATGGATGGATGTGGGACAGAATGTGATTGTACCAGAAATAATATGGCGGGCAGTGGTGTGTGTCGGCGAATATGGATCATGGAGAAGATGACCGGCATGTGACCCTCTCTGGCTCCTACAAACAGCATCCTGCAGAGAGAGAAATGAGCATCTTGAGAGGTTCAGTCGTTATGCTAAATACAAAAGGAGAGAAAGTTTTACATTGCATATTGCATTGTTATATCCATCCAATTCTCTAGGTTCAAGAGTTTGAAAGTTTTGGGAATCTGGAACATCACCTGGTTGCACCAAATAATCCTCCATTAAGAGCCCCGAGGCACGAAGCCGCGACCAGCACAGGAATCACTGGAGCTAAACTCATCAGAGCGCGAGTGGCAAAAGTCTGCAAGAAGAAATGATTTCACACAGTGAATTATATAAACTCCAAATGAAATGCTATGATTTTGCATGCAATCCATCGCTGATCACTGACCACTGCCACGGCATCCGACATCAGCAGCTCATCTGCTGTCATCACGGTGTAGTAAGCCACGTTCACCAGCACATAACACACAGTGACCGTAACCATGGAGAAAACGATGGCCAGCGGGAAAGTTCTAACAAGAATAACAAAAAGTGGTTTTGAAAAGAAACGTAATGGAGAATACTTGATGCCATGCTGTGAAGGAGTTTGGTTGAGATGACTACCTGTTGGGGTTAATGACCTCTTCGGTCATGAAATTTAAATAAAACCTGTGAGCAGAACCCAAAATGTTCGCGTTAGACTTTTTTTGTGTGGATTCGCATAGAGACATCACCGTTCATACCCACCATCCACCATACGCATAGAGTCCAGAATAAAAGGCCAGCGGAAGTTTGGTCACAGAAAAAGATTCAGAGTCAAACGCCTCGTGGAAATTTGTAGTTTTCCCTAAAAACAGAAAAGAATTAGACTTAAAGTCTGAATCCAGAAGATCTGTAAATATCACAGAGTATTCAACAGCATTATTCAGACTGATTCTCACCATTAACCAAAGCCATGATTCCTGGAATAATGATCAGGATCAAAGCGAACATCTTGATGAACGTCAGCAAGACCTGCGTACGAGTAGCTAAGGACACGCTCCAGCAGTTCACTGCCACCACAAACGCTAGACAGAAAGATAAAACAGGTCACATTAAGAATATTCTTTAGTGACAGTCCAGTGTAAATCATTGAAAGATTATTGATCTGAAAAATCACTCACTGACTCCCAAGATGCTGACCAATTTGACCAGAACTGTTGGAGCCTCACAAGGCATAAAAAATGGCTCGACAACATAGCGGCCGAAAGCTAGAGCCACATAAGAGGCAACTGCGGGTCTAAAACGAAACATGCCACGAGATGCTTTCATAAGTTTAGCGACACAACGAAACACAAAACTGTGTGCACAGACCTGATGAAAATAAACTCGGTCCAAAGCCGCAGGAAGGCAGGAAGGGGTCCCAAGGTCTCCAGCAGGTAGGTGTAGTGACCCCCAGATTTTGTAAAGCTTGTGCCCAGTTCAGCATAGCATAGAGCACCTGACAAAAACACCAGATGTTCATATGGTAGCGTGTTTTGAAATGCATTTCAGAATAGTTATTTATGCAGATTGTTTCAAGACAGCTCACCAAACAGAGAGAGAACACCACACAGAGTCCAGACGATCAGAGAGACCCCAACACTGCCTGAGTTCATCAACACACCTTTAGGAGCGATGAAGATGCCACTGCCCACCACAGTGCCAATGATAAAAGAGATGGCGGGCAGCAGGCCTATTCTCCTCTTCAGGTGAATGGCTTCATGTTTTGTTTTGTTCTCGGTCTCTTCTTTTGTCGACTGCTGAGCAGCGGACCCTCGTCTAGAGACTTCCATCCTTGGTCAATTTAAGCTCTTCAAAAAACAAACACGCATTTGCAGTGGGGTCCAAATAAATAACCACACTGAAAATCTCCAAAGTTAAAACTTCACGTAAACGTGGAAGTAAAATTGCTCATGATTTTGAAACATTCTAAACAAAAAATTACGTAAAAGAAAAAATATTTTAAAATCTGTCTCCTTAAATGAGCATTATGGGGTCATGACAAATACAAACAGGTCCTAAATTCAAGTTATTTTATTAAACTCATTTCATTTCTTCTCTCAAAAGTGGATGACAAGATTTGTTAAACAAAATAAAAAAGATTTGAATTACTTTGAAAGTGCACTTTCACAACACATCACAGACCTTCGGACCCTCTGGATATACAGTATGTGCAATTTCACAAAGACTAAAAGAAAAAGCCGTCCTAACATTTGATTTCTATTGCACTTTAGTTTCAGAGCTTAACAGAAAACATTTTCAATAGAAAGATAATAGAAAATAGTTCTTGTTTATCTCCAAGCACAAACTAAAGGCGACCAAGACATACGTTATGCTACACAAACAAGCAACCACGATGTCATGCACAAAACACATTTTTAAAGCGAAACCCATATTGTTTCTGAAGTCATATTTGCCATGTATTCATTTTTTTGATTCTTTAAGTAGTTTAAATTCAAATGCAAAGCTTGATTTCCAACAATAATTTTTTCTACTTACTGGTCAGGGGTAATAGGTGAGAGGAGTCTCTGGGTTGCTTGTTTTTCTTTCTGGCTGCGAAGTAACAAAATAAGTTACAAAGTAACCCTGGAAACTCTTCCATCCAGCCCAGGACTCAAGAAACAATGCCAGCAGTCTTTCCCAACTTCAGAAATGAAAGCTGTTTAGAGGTTCAAAGACACGTGCCGTGTGTATGTGTGTGTGGGATACAGTCTTGGTCCCTGCTGTGTGTGTGCTCAGCTGGACACAGGAATCCTTCATTAGGACCCCCTCTCTTTATTGAAACAGCTGCACAGTTCATTTCCGTTGAACATCGACACACACCAACTTTACAGTTTTTAGCAAAAGTTTAGAATTTTTAACAAAATCTCTATCAGTGGCTACATGGATAATTGAAAGAGCTTTCAGAACAGGCTTCAGACGGGACTCTCTGCAGGAGCTTAACCATATTGGACAGGGGCCATCTCTCTCTCTCTCTCTCTCTCTCTCTCTCTCTCTCTCTCTCTGCCTATCCTCTTCATTCAATCAAACATCAGACGTGTGTATTATAATCTCTTGCACAATGTTACGGGCCTCCAATCTCTTTTGTGTTTTCTGTCACACATCATTAAAGGCAATGCAATTATTATCCAAGAAGCAATGATGCATTTATACACATTGCAGTGAACATGTGACTTATAGAAACAAGTGTAAGTGCAGATAAATGCAAATATGTGCACCTGATCCCTTCTTAAATACTGAAATGGAAAGAAAACTAAAACATCTACAGCAACATGTTTTCTGAATGTGTTTATAATAAAAACTAAGACACACAGCCGAGTCACTACAACTTATATAGATATTTATAATTATAGTCATTTATGTCTTTTTATTATAATTATATTCACATTATGCTAATAAAACAGAATGTAAATAAAATGTATTTTTATCAGTATTTATACCATCGTGGCATACAATTAAATGATGTTATTCGAAATCTATTCCAAACATATTTTATTAGCTTATGCATAGTTCAACATAGTACATTTAAAGAAAATGATTATTTGCTTCATACATGTGATAAAGATGAATCTGTCAATTAAACTATTACTTTAAAATAATAGTCGACGGCCGATTTAAAAATATAAACAATACTTTCTGAGCGCACATACTACTAGTTATAACAACATATTGGATGATTTTCCTGTCAAGTGTTGTGGGCGGGGCGACAACACGTTACGGCAGCCACGTAAGCACGGAACCAGGAAGTGCGGAGCACGGCATCAGAGACAGCAGAGTGAGTACGAATAACTTCAGTTAAATTTGTAAATATGTTGAAACAAATAATAAATATTATGATTACTGTGCATATGTTGTTTCCGTTCGCAAGTTTGGATCACATTTGGGTCGCAATTCTGTGATTCGTGCATTTTTAGTGAATGAATGAATTTCGTGAATGAAATCTTGTAATACACAAACAAAAGTTACTTTATTTAAAGTTTTCTATGAATATCGTGATACTTAATAGACTCAATAGTCGTATATGCACCTGTTAATATCTGTAAGCACAGTCAGATTACAGTATTTGGTGAACTGTTCTGTAATATTTATTGTTTATAGTTTAGCATTACAATGTATACAAATACCATTTTTGTTTTACTTAAACAGTTTTTGTGGTTTCATTTGATGTCTGTGATGTTGTGTGATTCTGTTTGCTAACAGTAAAAAGCAATACAATAAAGTATTAAAATCTAAGAATCATGAAGGTGGCATTGTTTTTTATTCCAGAAATGGCTCAGTTTGAAGACGTATTCCAAAAGTCCAAGCTGCATGCGAAGCCAGAGGGGCTGACGCTGCAGTACGGCACGGCGGGATTCCGCACGCAGGCCAAGCACCTGGACCACATCATGTTCCGCATGGGGCTGCTGGCCACCCTGAGATCCAAAAAAACGAAATCCACCATTGGAGTGATGGTCACTGCCTCCCATAACCCAGAGGTACTGAAGCGCATCCACCTGTGTCCAAATTCACTGTCATCACAATAAAAGACACATGATGGGATTTTCATCTCTAAAGAAAAGTTGTGCTCTGCTCATCCTTTTCTTTTCCTCAGGAGGATAATGGCGTAAAGCTGATTGACCCCATGGGGGAGATGGTGGCAGCGTCGTGGGAAGACCATGCCACACAGCTAGCTAACGCTGAGCAGGACTCTCTTCTCACAGAACTGGAAAACATTATTGAAAAAGAGACCATTGATATGAAAGAGCCAGCCAGTGTCTACATCGGCAAAGACACCAGGTAGTCTGACGCCTAATTCCAAACCAGACAGGTTATTGACTGTTCAGATAAAAAAAGGGCATTGCATTTTAAGAGAAGTGGCCAAACCGGCAAAACCGTAGTAGCCCAGCCAGTAAATCGAGATATTAATGAGGTCAGTCAACAAATTCAGGTTTGTTTACTGTGACAGGAGGGTTTTAAGATGACTGGTTAAGTGTTTGCGTATTCTTTATCGTTTGTAAGGTGAATATATCATTTCAAAGAATTGATTTTCTCCGTTTGCTGTCATAGGCCAAGCAGTGGGAGTCTGTCTCAGGCTGTGGTGGATGGCGTGTCCTCATTGGGAGGCAAAATTCACGGTGTGGAAATCAAGTGGTCTATTGTTTTCATTGCTGTTTATGTGTCACAGTTTAAGTGAACTTGCATTGCACTGACACATAGCAGTACAAAGGTTATTGAATTGCACTGTTGATAACTCTGACAGATTTTAACTTTGCGCATTTTAACTCTTTGTGGGTGTGTGTGTCTCTTTAAGACTACGGTCTGGTCACCACTCCCCAGCTGCATTATATGGTGTGTTGTCGCAACACAAATGGCTGCTATGGTAGTGCCACCGTGGAGGGTTACTACCAGAAACTCTCGCATGCTTTCCTTCAACTCGCACAGAATGTAAGAACAACCTACAAAAAATGATAATAGTGAATATAAAAAAAATGTCCATTCCTCTTTTCCTCCCTATCATTCTAAAATGAAACTCCTTTTTGTTAATGTACCTTCAAGACTTCTATCTTTAAACGACTCCGCCTTGATTGACAAACACAGCTTCTCATTGTTCGAAGGCACCAAACCGCACCGATGACCAGAAAAGGCTAGTGGTGGACGGAGCCAATGGGATTGGTGCGTTGAAGATGAGAGAAATGGAGGGGTTTCTTCGCTCCGAGCTGCAGGTGGTGCTTTCAAACGACGGCAGCCGTGGAAAACTCAACCACCTGTGCGGAGCGGACCATGTCAAAGTCCAACAGAAACCTCCAGAAGGTCTGTGAAAATCACAGAGGTGTGAAAACATGAGATCCTTTTACCTGCACTGAAGCTAGAATTGCAAAAACTCTTTTATTTTTTAATGTTGTTACTCATATTACATGATGCTGTTTTTCGCACGTGCGTTGGTTTGAAAAATATACTTTTGTACTGAATCACCTCACGAATAACTCGAGGCATCATCTCTCTCTAGATTTAACTATGGGAGCCGGGGAACGCTGCTGTTCGTTTGACGGCGACGCCGACCGAATTGTTTACTATTACACTGATTCCGATGGACGCTTTCATCTCCTGGACGGAGACAAGATTGCCACCCTCATCAGCACCTATCTCAAAGAGCTTCTCACACAGGTTCAATGCACACTGCACAAACACACAGATCATGTGTAGAATCGCCTGAAGAATCGCATCTGTTAGTTTTAATGGTGCTCGTGTGTGTGCAGGCAGGGCTCGATTTGCAGATCGCTGTTGTTCAGACGGCCTACGCCAATGGAAGCTCCACTCGCTACTTGGAGGATGTTATGAAGGTAAAGTTCTAGTGTTTTTCTACAACGTGTGATTCATGAACCGTCACCATAAAATCTCGTCTTTTCGCAGGTCACAGTATGCTGCACGAAAACGGGCGTGAAGCATCTTCATCACGCAGCGCAGCAGTATGATATTGGGGTTTATTTTGAGGCCAATGGACACGGAACGGTAAGTTTACAAAGTTTCAACCAGAAACCCTTGAGATTCTTATTCAACCAAACATTCAACGATAGTTTTAATGTAGATTTTAAATACTGATCTTACAACATATTGAATATCTTTATTGTATAAAGCGTTATATAAATAAAGATGACTTGATTTATTGATTAAAAATAAATGTCTTGTCCGAACGATTCAGGTTCTGTTCAGCAAAGCAGCGCAGAAACAGATTCTGGAGCTTGTCAAAGATCCAAACATGAACGATGAGAAAAAACGAGCGGTTAAACTCTTGGAGAACACAGTTAACTTGATCAACCAGGTAAAGACTGTTAAACTAGACCATCACTTAGTAAGCCCTTTAAAACCTTTCATGTTTGACAAACCTTTGCCTTATTGTGATTTTGACTTCTGTCTCTCTGCAGACGGTTGGAGATGCTATTTCAGACATGTTGGTGATTGAAGCTGTGTTGGCCATCAGAGGAATGTCTGTCCAAGACTGGGATGCAATTTACACTGACCTGCCCAACCGCCAGCTTAAAGTCAAGGTGCGGACTGAAAAACAACATTCAACGCAGGTTAGTTGGTGCAGATGTGAGTTTACATTAACTATTGCTCTCTGTGCCTTCAGGTGTCTGACAGGCGTGTAATAGACACAACAGATGCAGAGAGACGAGCCGTGACACCAGAGGGTCTGCAAGAGGCTATTGATTCGCTCGTGAAGAAATACAAACAGGCTCGGGCTTTTGTTAGACCCTCGGGCACGGAGGATGTTGTGAGGGTGTATGCGGAGGCAGACACGCAGGTACACAAACAATACACACATACCACCAGCTGTCCGTCATGCTCATTTTTAACAGTAGGATTGTAATGATGAAATGATGTAATGTGTTTGTCTTCAGAAAGGTGCAGATAGTCTGGCTCATGAGGTCAGTCTGGTCGTGTATCGCCTTGCTGGAGGAGTAGGTGATGAACCCAAGCCTTTACATTAATCACACACAGAAAATCCGTCCAATGAGATGTCATGTCAATATTGTAATACTGTAAAAGTGTAAATTTACAGTAAATTACAGTGGCGAAAAAAACGCAATTTTCACGGTTTACAATTGTATGTATGAACAGTATGAATGAAGTTTATGATCATATTGAAAATTGATATACACTGTAAAAAAATCTGTCTTTATGTTACGGTCTGTTTTAAAATAGTTTTTGACTTGTACATGTGACTAAATTTCTATAATACACATTTTGAATCTTGTTATAAATCGAATAATAGCAGACATTAACATTAACATTAACATAGACTTGTAGTATTTACTGGACTGTATGTGGTATGGAATGAAGATTTATTACATATTTTAATATGTATGTTCTCATGGGCTCTTTATAGAAAACAAAATTGCAATAAAATGTATTTAACATGCTAATCCATTGGTTTGATACCACAATTGGTTTAAAAATATTAACGTTAGTCCTGAACAAACTACCATGAAATTCTTGTAACAGAATGCGTTTATTTTGTTATTTAAATTGTTTTTAAAGAAATTTAAAATAATATCTTTGACATCTCAGAAAAAAAACTAAGTGGTATGCGCCTAAAAAGTCCTTTGAACGATCTAATTCAGGATTTGAGACTTATTCTGATCTGAATCTGCTCTATGTGTGCACCTTCTGCTCCTTTTCCTATACAGAACATAGCAATATAAATCAGACAAATAAAAGATTGTTGTAATTCAGTTATTTTTATTTTCAGATCTTTAAAAGGAAAACCCAAGTCTGTATTGTGTGACCGGTGCGTTATCATTGCTGTCTCATTGAAAAAAAAGGATTGCATGAAGCAAATGAAAACATGCTTTTCATAAATTTATGGCCAACCCTGAAATGTAAAAGATTTCATGATACAACATATCATGGCCTGTCTGTACCTGATGAGGACGGTTTTCCTTTCCGTCATCTCCACGGCCTGTTCCTGGGTGAACTCTTCTACGGACTCGTGATGGTCGTGGTTGACTTGTTTGCTCTCTGAGCTGCTTGAGGAGGACACAAGCTTCTCCGAGACAGCTGAGCTCATCGCTCCAGAGACCGCCCGGCCACCAGCCGCTGCCACCCCCATAGAGCCGAACGCCACCCCGGCAGCAGCGCTGACCAATCCTGAGCAAACGCTGCTGCTCATGAGTGACAGACTGCTCACCATGGTAGACAATCGGCTGTCCTCCCCCTCAATCAACTTCCTGTAGGTGGTGATTTCGATCTCCAGCGCCATCTTTGCATTGAGCAGTTCCTGATATTCTCTCAGCAGCAGTGCGATCTTCCCCTTGAAAGACTTCAGCTCCTCTTTAAGTGTCTCTATACGAACCTTGAAAATGGCAAAGATTTTATTAAGCTATAGTTTGTGGAATTGATCAGTACATGCTCTCTTGACATCTGTGGGGGCGTGTCCTCACCTTTAGCTCCTCCTCCTCTCTCTTGTATCTCTCCTGGGCTTCCAGGACCTGGAGCATCAGAGCTTCGTTCCTTGTTTTAAGAGCGTCCAACTCTCTCTGCTTATTTTGCATCTGTCATCACATGCATACATTTTTAAGTCTGTTTGTGAACGTTAAAGTTATATGGGAAAAGGAGGAAAAAACTCTCCCACACCTCTTTCTTGTAGCCGGTGATCTCCTCCCTGACGCTCCTCGCCGATTCCACGTGCCGTGATGTTACTTTGTTAAGATCTTGAAACTTTGTTTTATACCAGGCATCCATTTCCTAGTGAACACCAGTGATAATAAGTCACTGCAGGTATACGATGAGGTTTCTTTATTGTTTGTGATTGTGTATTGTTTGATGATGTACCTGCAGGTTTTGTGCGGCGATGCTGTCATATTGTGCCTGTATCTGTTTGAGGGCGTTGGCCAGATCAGGCAAAGAGAAGGCCACATCCACTTTAGCTACGCCTCCATAAATCTGAGCCATCAACTCCTCAATTTCCTGATGGAAAGGAACATTATATGAATTTATATTATTTACGATCAGGATGTAGTCAGTTGGAGAAATTAAAGATCGATTTACTTTAAAAAACACTGCTAACTGACTTTCCAATTTTCAATTGTGTACCTAAATTGTTCTACTTCTCTATTAAAACATGTATTATGTTGTTTTGTATACTGGATGTTTTCTATTGTTGTACTATACGTGGGCTGTACCTTTTTGTGAATTCTCTGCAAGAACTCAAGCTCCACCTCCAGGTTTTCCCAGACGCCTTTCCAAGGCGATTCGGGAAGACGTTGCAGCATCTACATCCTGCAAAACAACGTCATTTTGGATCCCAACATTGGTGGTAAACTCAATAAAAGTTATACACATGTTGAGCATTTGAGCCTCAGATGAGTCTCCTCCCTCTCACCGGTCTGAAAGCCTCTATGTCAAGCTCCGCCTTCTTCCGTGCCTCCACAGCTTCCTCATATTTAACCTTCAGCATTTCCAGCTGACCGGCCATGGCATCCCGTGCTGCAAGTGCCAGCTCCTACACGGGTATGGGGTACCAATGCGTTACCGTGGCAACCCTCACAAAATGTGATGTATTACACCCAACTGAACTTCACTCTTTCTCACCCTCTGAACTTTCATTTGGTCTGCGATTCTCTTCAGCTCCCTCAGCTGGTCCTCATAAAGCTTTCGCAGACCTGAGGGCTTCACATATTGGCCCTTGATGGCATCAATCTCAGCTTCCAGAAGTTTGTTGCTTTGCTCCAGAGAGCGCACCTGCGATGACCACAAACCAAAAGTCACAAAGGCGGTCTTCACAAGTAAATGGAGAGAGGGTAAATCCAAGTCAGAGGCGCATCGGTGTGCCCATCTCACCTTCTCGATGTAGACAGCTAGACGATCATTGAGGACAATCATCTCCTTTTTCTCGCTGGTCCGAGTGCTAAGGAATACCTGGTTCTCGGCAGCTGCGGCATCCAGGTCCACACCACGTCCGGCAAGCCCCAGACACAGCGCTCCCAAACTCACACTGCTGTTCATGAGAACAGCACGTATGTTTACATTGACACCTATGCATTTGGCAGACGCTTCTATCCAAAGCGACTTACATTGCATTATACTATACGTTTCTAATTATGTGCAATCCCATGGGATCGAACCCATGACCTTGGCGTTGTTAGCACCATAGAGCTACAGGAAAGCTACAAAGTTTACAATAAGTTTATGAAGAAAGTGAGAAACGAGGCCAAATATATATCCTTTCCTCTTTCTTTTTGCAAACCATAAAAAGTCATTTAGCTAATGCTTTTATTCAAATTTAACAACGTGTTTAGACTCACGTTGAGGTTATAAATGCCTTGCAACCTGGCCCTATTTAAACACTATGGTCACAGAGGAATTGTATTTAAGTATTCACACAACAACGCAAAATCTAGTTTTATTAAGCAAAGATCCAAACACAAAGTGTGTTTCTACTATATAAAACAACACGTACTGACCTGCTCATGCGTGACCTGCGGGTTGCAGACTGCGCCCCGCGCCCCAGTGTCCCGCTGCGGTTGTAACTTGCAGAGCGATGGCGCGCGGTCCCGCGGGTGGGTGACGGGCTGGACACGCGCACCTGGAGCGTGGAAGAGCAGGACATGCCACCTTCAAAGTGACGGCGGTACGATGACATCCTTTCTGGACTGCGACTCATGGTGATGTTGGCGGGTTCGCACGGCTCTTCAGAGATGATACAGAGGAAAGGAGAGTGACTTTCTGTGCGCACTAATTCATGATGAAGCTTTTATACCTGCTCTTGTGATCCGGCCCCCTGGATAAGGAATGTCGAACCATGGTCGAACCCTGAGCTCAGCTATCTGACGGGACACCGCGAAGAGCAAG
This sequence comes from Triplophysa siluroides, assembly GCA_006030095.1. Lineage (NCBI taxonomy): Eukaryota > Metazoa > Chordata > Actinopteri > Cypriniformes > Nemacheilidae > Triplophysa > Triplophysa siluroides. The sequence goes on from VCII01000066.1 coordinate 1,139,466, forward strand.
AAATAGAGGAGTGTGCGCTCCTAATGTAGATGGCAAGCCCCGGTGCCTTATTAATGAAATTCTCTGCACTAAAACTGTCTTAAACCTTACAGATTGAAAGGGGTGATGATTTCATCGAGATGGTGCATGCTCATATAGGCTAATTAGCTTCATATAATTTATTACATGTTATTGATTTAGTCATTATTGGTTCAAATAAAATTACTAAACGTACTAGTAATATTCTTACGTAAATATGATATTAAATATTAAACGATATTATTAAGAAAACATGATTAAATAGACATATAGGCCTGCAACATAATCAAAAATTACATTTAACAATGATATCCTCAGATAGAGGCCGCATAAGACGGAAAATGTGTAAATAAATGAATAAATAAAATGTTGAGTTAAATACATATAGAATAAGCTGTGAAATGCTGACAAATGTATACATAAAAGATTTTTGGAACGAAAAATACTATTGTTGTTTGGCCTGAATTTATTATAACGTTTACATACAAACGCTTTATTCATACTATTTCTGGAATGTTTAATTGATTTGTTTACTTATTAATTTATTATAAATGAACAGCAAGCGCAAAAGAAAGTGTCCGGAACTAAGATGCGACGGCTCCGGTTTCCGCACGATCCGTCTTTATGTGCGCGCTGAAGTAACACGGAGTGTTTATTGTGTCGCGCTCCTCGTCTGATTTGATCGGAGCTTGTCTTCAATTAAACACAATTAAACATCGAATTAAGGTTCATTTCTACCTCAACGAACTCAAGATGGCAGGGAACTTCTGGCAGAGCTCACATTAGTAAGTCGGGCACTATTTTACAACCTACATTGCGGACATTTGATCTTTCTCTCGAGGATTTGTTTTTTCTAGCTAAGCTATAGAGAAATCAAACAAGACAATCTATGCTTTAGCATAAATAAATTAGTTTCATCTCAGTTAATATTGTGATACAGAGTAGACATTATGTTCCTCCCGTTTTGTGATCTGAAAAAATAAAATAGTGTATTATAGCTTTAGCCGGATGGCTAGTGGCTCTTGACTGCAGAAACGTCAGAAGAAATGTAACATTAATAAACAGAATAAATGTTTCTGTTATTGACAACAACAGCTAATCTCAATTCCCTATATTATTTTATAAATGCCCTTTATTCCATTATATTAGTACTTTGTTGGATTACGATATTTGTTGTTCTTTTCTGACGTTAAGAGTGTATGTAAGTGTATGTTATGATGCTATGTTCTAATGTTATGTCTGGTGTGTTTGTTGTCAAAGTCTGCAGTGGGTTCTGGACAAACAGGATCTGATGAAGGAGAGACAAAAAGATTTTAAGTTCCTCACCGAGGAGGAGTACTGGAAGCTGCAGATATTTTTTGCCAATGGTATGAAGCTTATTGCATTAGCAATGTCATGTTAAAGTGGAATGTTGAGGAAGTACTCTTAACAGCTCGGATATGCAATCATAAATAAAATACACTCAAGAATATAGAAAGAAAGTGTACATATAAAAGAAAAATGATTGCTGAACACACTAATGAAGTAGACAGGGCTCCAACAAAGCATTGATGTTTAGGTATTAAAGAAATTCTAAAACATTTATGCAAGCTCTATTTGCCTCTATAAAATCAATGTTCATTTAAAATGTGAACCCGTTGAAACACTTTAAGTGCACTGTAGTTCAATTGATCTTCTTCTGGCAGTGATTCAGGCTTTGGGGGAACACTTGAAACTCAGGCAGCAGGTAATCGCCACGGCGACTGTCTACTTCAAACGCTTCTATGCCAGGTGAGTGGGCCATTGCCACTATTACTATCTCTGCTTGCATGGCTAATAAGTTAATTTCTGCAGCACCATTATTCTTGCATCAAAGACAACCCTTGTTTTATATTTTCCATTGAAACAAACTTGTTACTCTTCTTTAGATACTCTTTAAAGAGCATAGATCCTGTGCTGATGGCCCCCACATGTGTGTTCCTGGCCTCTAAAGTAGAGGTAAACGCTCCGTCGGATGTCCAGGATTTCCTTTATCTTTATTATTTATTGTGAAAGGATAAGTAATAACATATATTTTTTTTGTCCTCAACAGGAATTTGGTGTTGTTTCAAACACTCGCCTTATTTCAGCAGCAACGTCTGTATGTAAGTGACTGTTATGTCTAACAGTAAACTAGCAATTCATTAAACTGTCAATCAACCAATTTTCAGTATCGGAGTAATACGTTTAATTTTAATTCCTGGAATAGCGTGTTAGCTTGTTTTTTCATGTTATGTAACGTTTCCTTTTATAACAGTGAAAACAAGGTTCTCCTATGCCTTTCCCAAGGAGTTCCCCTTCAGAATGAACCATGTGAGTCAAACCTCAGTACTTGCCGCACAAGAAGAGTTATGACACAGAGATCTGGCATATGGAGGGCAGTGTTACTCGTAACAGATGAGCTTGTTTGTTACAAGAGCTGAATTAATCACAGCGCTGAGATTTTGGAAAATGACAGATCCATTAAATATTCTTCCTGTAACCGTCTTATGTGTGTGATGGAAACACTGGCTTACTTGCCGATGGAGTGAGCTTGTGTGTGTCAGTTCACGTCCTGCATGTCACCAGGTTTCTGACACTCAAAATGGAGTGACATTCCACACACTCCTGACACCTTCAGTGGAAGGTCTAGTCACCCTGGTAAATGGCTCGGGTCATATGGCGTGTAGGTGATAAGTGCAGTATGATTATCAGCAGGCTTATTTCTAGTGTGAGGTGTCGGTCAGGCGATGTAAAGAAACATCTTGGCTGTCCAGAGCGCTGGAGGAACATTAATGGATCATCTTGGGTGGGAGGATGATAATTGGCAGAGTACAACACGTTGGTTAGCAGGCTAGTGTGACACACTCGTCATTTCACGGTGAGCTCATGTGGTCCTGACTCATGTCTCTCTGCCTCTCTCTAGATATTGGAGTGTGAATTTTACTTACTGGAGCTTATGGTTGGTATTAATTAATAAATGCATAATAGTGTATTTATGTCTGTGTGTGTGTGTGAGTGGAATAACGGATGCTTTGACTATTATTGTAGGACTGTTGCCTAATCGTGTATCACCCGTACAGACCTTTATTGCAGTATGTGCAGGACATGGGGCAGGAGGACATGCTGCTGCCTTTAGCGTGGTGAGTGTGTGTACATGTTGATCCTGATATTAAATGATATTAAATAGTGAAAAACATTTTTTATTATGTTATCATGGTTTTATTTTGTTAGGTAACTGTATTTTTTAGTTATTATGGCTTAAATCAAAACAAACCAACTGCAATTTGATTGTTAGTAATTGGAATGCAAAATAAAAACTCATTTTGGAACCAAACTCTTCAAATATAGTCAGTGTTTGTTGCTTTATGATATTATTATATATGCCGTAAACATTCTGCCTCTATATCTGAGCATAATGGATTTTTATCCTGTTAATGTTTTGTACATGCAGGAGGATCGTCAATGACACCTACAGGACGGATCTCTGTCTGCTTTATCCTCCTTTCATGATCGCACTGGGTAAGAACTCGCACCCACTTTACACATTCATAATAAGAACATCTGGCTTGTGTGGCCTAGATCTAGGCTGTGGAATACTAGATGTTCAATGTCTACTGAAAATCAGCATGCTGCACACTTATATACTGCAGGAACGTAAAGTCATATATAGTGCTGTCATGTCACATGCTGGTTGATGATTTATTCTTCCAGCGTGCCTGCATGTGGCATGTGTGGTGCAGCAGAAAGACGCAAGGCAGTGGTTCGCCGAGCTGTCCGTTGACATGGAGAAGGTGGGAATACTACTGTCTTATTATTTTTAACTGATAGATACAGAAAGTAGGGTTGTGCTAGCAACGACAAGAATAAGGTTTCGAATCCAAAGTGATAAATTGCTTTGGATTAAAGCTTTTGGGAAGTTCATAAATGTGATGTACATTCATGCATTTTATAATGTAGATCTTTATTTCAAATTAATGGCGGAGCTTTTTGTCACAGATCCTGGAGATCATCAGGGTAATACTGAAACTTTATGACCAGTGGAAGAACTTTGATGATAGAAAGGAAATAGCCACCGTGCTCAACAAGGTGCCCAAACCAAAACCCCCACCAAACAAGTATGTCGGACTTGATCCTCACAGGGCTTATACTTTGATTTCCAGTCCTTTATAAAATCTTAGTCATAGAAATGTTAAGTAAATTCATACTTTTTTGTCCAGAAAAGTTATAAAATTAATTGATAACTCTTAAAATTAAGGTTTAATTGGTTGACACAGATTATTGCATTAGGTGTCATGTTTATAATAATTTGTGAATTTTATTGAACAGAAATATTTTTTATGTCAATTCTTCTATGTTTGGCAGTGAGACTGACCAGAGCTCAAATGGAAGTCAAAACAGCTCATACAGTCAGTCATAGACCGCCCCCTGGCGAAGGACCGGAGGCAGAGTGATCAAGCACATCCTGACACATGTGAAAGCTGCTCATGTCAAGCACATATTTTCCAGGACGGTGGGAAACTGGCACACACATCCTCTCTTTACTTTCCTCTTGGTTCCTCCACCAATCAGAGCAGATGGAACGATGCCACTACGTTCCCTCGCCCAATCAGAGCAGCCCGTGTCATTCTGGGTGCGGGAGGGAACTGATGGTTTAAGGCCTATAGGAAATCTGCTTTGAATTTGAATATCTTGTCAAGCTTAAGGCCGTAATGTCGTACATTTTGTACTAATGGACACACGCAAACAAACCCGCCTCCGAGAGAGGTGCGACTTTTCTTTTTCTCCAAGTCGATGGTCCTGACTTCCTTGAAAGGTCCCATGAAGCTTTCCTTTAGCGAATGCTTTTCGGGAACAAAGAAAACTTGATAATTTGTTTGTGTCTGAGAGCGACGAGAAGACACGTGTATATGTGTGTTTGCAAATGTTAGTGTGCCTCTGGTTGACCATATCACAGTTTGTATTCCTCAGGGAAACGGATCAGTCCTCCTACAACGTGGCTTTCTGTAAACGGACTGGCCACAGGGCTATATGAAAGCGATCTTTTTGAACCCTTGTACTCTGTAATCGAATCCTGATTGGATGCTTTTTATTTTACATACGTGTGGATAGCAGTAGGCACTGTGGGTTGGAATGCATAGGTGATAGTTGATCACAACATCCTCCCAAACTGTGTAAATATGCTTTCCTCATTATAGCTTGACTTTAGAATTATTTGTTTTGATTATGAATTTACTGTATAATTATGTGCTATATGTATTCATTTCATTTTGCTTTGATTTTAATTTCATTTGTTGTTTTGAATTTAACAGTATATGTATATTTAGCTAGCACACACGCTTTAGCCCTGAAGTAGGCCCACTCATTAAATTTAATGGAAGATAAGACAGGCCAATATCTTGCGGGTTTTGGTCAGCATTGTATGGATTTATTAAGGAAACGAGCATCTCCATTTTGTGTGTGGCTATAAATCCTTAAATTCCCATCAATGTTGAAATCCTCACAGTGAGGAACACGCAATGGACAGATAGCATCTGTGATCCTGAATTGCCATGTGTTTCTTCTTGCTTTGTCTTTACCGTGTTCAGTGCTTGAGCATGTTACCGCATCTTTGAGTTTATAAATGCAGCTCCATGTCTGTGATGCCATGTATGTGTCATTGAGCTGTAAATCGAAGGTGTGGTGCTGGGAGGACTGGATTTGGTCTTGGTTTTGTTTGTATGTGATAGAGTTCGAAAGCCTTATTGAATAAAAGCTGCTGTTGAAAAAAATGGTCTGACCTGGAAAATTTCAAGCTCGGAAATAACTTGATGTCAATGCGTTTGATTACAACATTCAACCAAACGGAATCAAATGATGTTAGGGCTTTTTTCCTCAAAGCTAAAATAGTTTTGGACAAAATGTTGAACTAACAATTATGAAGGCACTTTTCGATACAGGCAAAAAGATAATTATCTATTATTTATTTGCTTATTTTATATTAAATGCAACATTAACATAAGAAAAAATAGATTTACATAAATTCAAGTAAAATTTCAATAAAAAGTTGACTACAGTATTTACTGTATAAGTTAATGAATTCACTATATTTAATACAGAAGAATGCTGTAGTTTACAATTATGCACAGCTGGCTAAATAAAACATTAAAACAATATAAAATGATAACATTTGCATTCTGTATTTTTCATGTGTGAAAGGTTTGTATAATTTGTTTAGATTAATTTATAAATTGTAAAAAGAGCTAACGTTTTATTTCATACGTTGTTTTCTTATTAAAATAATTTCATAACATGCGTGATGAACTATTATGAAATGTTGTTGCCAAACTCTACGCAGTACAGCTGACCAATAAGAGCAGAACATCTCGCAGCATCAGCACCTACGCCCTTGATGACGTCACGCACGCAGCTGTGCGGTAAACAGCGGCGGTGAGCGGCTCCGGACTGATGCCGACCGCACCGCGGGTCCGAGGCGACATGCCCGCTGTCCTCTTTAAACCCTCAGCCATCATCATCATCCCCACGACCACCTCCTCCACCCTGCGGCACCGATGAAGCCTCCCCTCCCGTACCGGGCCGAAGGGCGGACAGAGGAGAGAGAGGATGTACTGGCGCGTCGGGTTCGCGTGGACCCGCTCGTGCGTGCTTGAGCTGGCCCGGAACAAGAGCTTCTCGCTGGACTTTTGCGGCTCCGAAGGGCCACTCTCGCTGTATGGCTACATCATCGCGTACCCGCTGCAGGAGTACGGAGGGATCATGTCCGCGTTAGCGTCAGACACCTGGTGGAGGAAAACCCTCTACATCACCGGTGGCGCGCTGCTCGCCGCCGCTGCCTATTTACTACACGAGCTGCTTGTCATCAGGTATTTATGACCTGTCTGTCTATCTATCTAATGCGTGTATGTACGTCAGGTATACTTAAGCTGTATAGTGTGTTTAATACAACTGTTTATTACTTTCTTTATTTAATTGGATTTGTATATATCTACACATTTCTATATTTAACGCATTAAACATGCATGTTCCTTCATTTTTCATCTGTAGGCTGTTTAAGTTGTAATGGCATTTTTTAATAGGATACCCTTGGATGATGAGATGCTTTGTTAGTTTGAGAAGTCTTGTGTTACCCCCCCCCCAGCTGATGGAAGTTTCCATCTGAGCTAACGGCACATTATAAGTGCAACCACAATGCAGTCCACTTGATATCCATCACTTACATTGATGGAGGATTACAAAAAACACCTGACAGCTGAATGAGATTGGAGCAGGATACGCTGCGGGACACTATGTCCCGCTGTACATCATAAATGTTGTTGATGTGATATTTCAAGGGCACCGTTGCACAAGTCCCTGTGTTTAGGTCTTACGAGAACCGTCTGCTTGTGTTGGTGTATGGTGGCAGTATGACCTTTATCGACCCTTTTGCGAGAGAGAGTAAATTGTGATCTGCCAATTTCATTCGGAGTTTAATCTTGAGCTTTAGGTTTGTCTTTGACCTTTGCAGAAATGGCAACATTGTTAGTTCTCAGCAAAACATCTCATGTTACACGAGACTCTGGAAAGCTCTCGCATGAAATTCAAAGCTCTTTTAAACGAGTCTGTTTAAAAAAATTAAATTCAAGAAAGAGACAACAGACCGTTTCAGCACCAGGAGGTGGACAGCGACATAATCCAGCAACTCCATTAATTCCGTTTTAATTGGACGACCAGAAATGTTTTTACTTCAACTTTGTGTGCATTTTGAGACAATTTATCAATCTTGGATCATCTTTCATATTTGCCGGGCTGTAGGAAGGAACAGGAGTTGGACTCTCAAGACGCCATCATCCTACATCAGTTTGCCCGGCCCAAAACTGGAGTCCCTAGCCTGTCCCCCTTCTGTCTCAAGATAGAAACGTACCTGCGGATGGCAGACCTGCCCTACCAGGTATCTAAGGAAGTAGTGAAACATTTCAGAAAATACATACGATATGATACATGTGTCTCTAACCTTTTACATCTTATTAACTATACATGTATACAAGGGATCAGATGGTAAATTCTTTCACTTTTCTCTGCAGAACTATTTCGACGGGAAGTTGTCTCCTCAGGGGAAGATGCCTTGGATCGCTTATAATCAGGAGCAGGTGTACGGAACAGAGTTCATCATCAACTTTCTGGAGGAGAAGCTCGGTGTGAACCTCAACTCCAGCCTGAGTCCTCAGGAGAAAGCCATCTCGCGTGCCATCACCAAAATGGTGGAGGAACACTTTTACTGGTGAGTGCCAATATGGACATTTCTTTCAGTTCTTCTGCTTTCACGTTTACACATTTGGCTCTTAACCAAAGCTATAGTCCAAGGCGTACATTTGCAACCGTATATGTGCTTCCATAAATTCAAACCCATGAACACAATTCATCAATGAACCAAATATGTGTTTGATGCAGGACGATCGCGTACTGTCAGTGGGTTGATAATGTGGAGGAGACGCAGAAGATGTTGGCGACGAACGGGCCGCTAAGTGACCTGCTGAAGTGGATCGTGAGTCAGGTGACCGGTGGGATTGTAAAAAGGGAGATGTACGGCCATGGGATTGGACGTTTCTCTAAAGAGGAAGTTTACACACTGATGGAGAAAGACATGCGCACGCTTGCCACGCTTCTTGGTATGTTTTAAACGCTGAGCTGTGGTTTATGATTATTGGTGAAACAATCTGTGGCATTTTTATGGTGAGAGGCATTAAGCCAAATGTACAGTTTTATTGAATTTTTCATGTAATGTGGATCATCACAGCAGGTTTTGTAAACAAGGGTTACAAAATAATACTGCAGTGGATCTCTGCTGCTCTCTAGTGTTTAAAATGCATAATGCATTTTTTAAACAATCAGACAACCTGCTATTATTTTTAAATAATTGTATTTTAAATTGTATAATTTATATATTTATTTATGAATATGTATTATTTTATACATTTATATTATTTTATTCATTTTAAGTTGTTTTTTACTTTGTGTACGATCAAATGTGCAAAAAATCCTTTTGGATCTTGAAAGGTTGGTCCTGAGTCATATCTAGAGACCAGAATAGAGAGTTGATGGTGGTCTTCACCGTTCACATTTTTAAATACAATTGATTTTTTAATCCTTTTTTCTACCATAGGTGATAAAAAGTATCTAATGGGCCCCCAGTTTTCCACAGTAGATGCTTCTGTATTTGGCCATCTGGCGCAGGCCATGTGGACACTTCCAGGAACCCGCCCTGAGCAGCTTATCAAAGGTGAGGTCGTCCACTTAACTGTAAATATATTTATTGTAACAGGATAAGAATACTGTCTTACAAGCATCAATGGTGTGTATTTCTATTTCCTCTCCTCTGAAGGTGAGTTCATCAACCTGGCCATGTACTGTGAACGAATTCGCCGGAAATTCTGGCCAGAATGGTTTGTGGATGTCGATGATCTGTACTACGACGGACTGAGCGATGAACCCGACTCTCCTTCCCAGCTACGGGATTTGGGTCTCCACTCACACAGCGACAGCTTCCAGGAACTGGAAAGCCTTCCCTCACACCGCGACACACAGACTCCAGACAGCGACGTCACAGGACGCTCTCTGTTCGATTCAGATATGGACACCGAAGGATCGGAAACAGAGCAGCTGAAGGGTTAACCACACCCCTTTTTATCATGTGTCTGCCTCTTGATCTCCCACGGGCCCAATGGAGCCCAGTGAAAGGGTGGTCAAATGAAGAGTGATTTCTCCAGACTCTGACCAAGACATGGCAATAAAGCAGGCAGTGAAGGTATTATGAACATTTTTCTTTACAGAGAGAAAGACATTTTATTATACAGGCCAGAGGGAACTCAGATCATAGGGCATAAAATATGAAGAGTGTGACATCATCACTGTGCTGAAAATCAGCTGAATGACATCCCATGACACGTGACTCCCCTCCATTAACCATCTGTGTATGTTTTCTGAAATGTGTCATTATGATAATACGGGTAGAGGATGAAAGAATCTTGATCTTGGCATATCTAGACTGCACGACTTCTAATGTGCATGTGAGGTTTTATTCAGTCAAATCTCCAAAGAGAAAGGACAATTTATATCAATGGTGGAGGCGCAAATGTGAGAGTAGATACTGAGAGTAGATACTACGCAATCTCAAGAAAATTACATTTCACAAACAGAATTCACATCAATTCTGTGGAGACATGATTCAAGTTCTGTGTCTGGAAGTCTTAACATCATGGACTGTAGTCAGCATGTTTGGTTCATTGTCGTATCATAATTATGTAATGGTTCACCTAAACGTGAACATTTTGTCATCTTTATATCATTCCAAAACTGCAGACTTTGTTCTGTAGAAAAGAACGGACAAAACAGCATGAATATTCAATGTAAATCTTATTCAAACTCGGCACAAAGATGCCTCATGCCTTGTTTGAAGTCAGTGATGTCAAATGCCATTAGGTTGTGTGTGCTGCGAGTCATTTTTAGGAGGCGTTTATCTATTTGTTTTAGCTGCCAATATAAACGTCAATTATTTCTGCCTGGTAAATGCAGCTCCATTACAGCAATCTTCATCTTTAGTATGTGTGTCAAAAGATGACTTGTGTTTGTCGAACAGCAAACACTTGAGATCTGTATTTGTGTTATGCAAGAGCGCCCCCTTGTGTACTGCATCACATATTGATACTACAAAGAAACACCACGTAATATGATTTTGTAAAAAATAGAACAGAATAATGTTGTAATACAGCAATGTTACAAAAACCGGCTTATTAAAATGCAGCTATCACAGAGAGGAGGTGCATAACACAATACAGAAGAGGAGGGATCGATCTGATGCTGGTGTGTGTGTGTGTTTGCTGCATGAGTGAGTCACCGTGTCATCGTCACACATGAGTTCCTGTAGGAAGTGATCTCAGAGGGGTTCATACACAACCAATCATACACAAGACAGGAGACTGCTGCTTTTTCTGTTTCGTAGTGATGTATAATCTGTACTCAGCTGTGCCATGTACATATTTGGTATACATGCATTAGGATACATGTCTCTTATTAAAAGAAAAATGAGAAGTGTTGATATTTTCATGTCGTACATGCACTTATCTACTGTTGGAAATCAGGACACCTGTAGTAAGAAACAACATCATATAAATAACATTTAGATCTTAAATGTGATTTCTAAACTGGTGCTTTTAGGAAAAAAATGCTATGACTTAAAAATGTCTGCATGCCATTAATTGTTAAAAAGTGACAAACAAATGTCACATAGTAAGTAAATAAGAAGTCAGAAATTGGCCGGTCTGAACCAAACCAAATATAATATGTTTGACTACACATCTTTCATTTGTTTGTTTATTGGTGAGTCTGAGAATGTGTCTGATGCCAAAAGCAAACATCTATTTTGTATTTCATTTGTCTGTTTTTCGATGTACTATATTATATTTTTGTGCATTACCTGGACCACTTGACCTATATATATATATATCACTTGTGATGTTTGATTGTTTTGAAAATACCACAAATGATTTATTCTTGACTTTTAATGAGTTTTATATATTTTGGTGATTTTTTTCATCTTTTAATGCTTTTTTTAATTTTGCTGCTGCATATTTAAGTTGTATCACTAGAGGAGCATTAACAATTGCTTGTGAATGTCAAAAGATTGCTTTGTATTTTATTTCTAGATAGTTTAAGCATTCCATGACAATCATACAGAGCACCAGACTCATGTTCTGTAATGACACTACGGCAACCAAAAGATGGATTCATGCTGGAGAGGCAAAGATCAAAAGTTATCAAACAAATTAATTTTGTCGTGTGTGTGCTGATTTTAGAGCCGTATATGACAGAATCAATGTTGTGTATCATGACCTGGTGGCTTTATGAATTTATCATGTGCTGTACAGAATATTGAGGAGGGAGGACTTGTGTAACCAAGACCCGAACTTGTGTGGCGAATGTATTAAAATGATTCATGAAATATAGCTGTAACCATTTAACTGCTCCTGTTTGTGGTTTCTCATGCAGTCATCAATAGCATGATCCTAAAAATGTTAATGTGGATTAACTATTATAAATGATCAAATGTGCTATAGAATGTACTGTTTAATGCCCTAAAAATTAAATTTAAGTTAAGAAATTGTAATGATTCGAAAATAAACATTTTATTAATTTATTAGGGAATTTGCAAATTATTAAAACTATAAAATACATTGTGATTGTTAGAAAGGTTGTATGTGTCATGTGATTGACACATGGATGTGGTTGGGACATCCAGCAGGTGACATTAATTTCAGTTTGAATTAAGACACCGAAATACATTCCACACCTTGGCTGAGAGCTCGCTTTGTTTTAAAATGTAATTTAGTATTCAATCCTGAGTGACAGATTCCACATGTGCCATCAACTCCAACACTAAAACCTTCCAAAGGTAAGAATTGTATCTTAAACACTATTCAAATCACATTAGCATAAAAAACAGCACAATCTTCGTATAGACCTAGGTGCCATCAGCAGCTATCTGAAGATATTTGGTTGAATGTGTGATAAATAGTTCTGACAATGTACCTATGAGTTACGTCCCTAAAATCTGCAATATAAGACTTCTGGTTCATGAAGGACCCTGCTTTTCTTAATCTAAAAACTAACAACATGACCAGCAGATGGCGCTCATACCACATGACACACATTTATAGCTTCGGATGAGAGATACAATTTTGCATGGCCGTTTAAATCCAGGCCCCGAGATCCACAATTCATTGAAAGCACAAAGAAAACAACCAATAAAACAAAATCGAATTGTTTTTTTTCGGTTATTTAACTAACACGGTACAGAAAATAAATAGCTAATGAATGGATTTTAACCGGAGGGGAGGATACAATTGGTCTATCTTTACCACATTTTCAAGATCGTAACGTTTAAAATAATGGTTATATAACTGTATTATTTTTAAATTATTAAATATATTTTATTATAAATGCACCCTTTCAATATTAATCTTATTTGGCTTATAATTTTTATTATAATAACAATTACGCATTTTAATATTCCTTCCATTTTGTAACACTGCAGCCTTAATTTTTTTATTATTGATTTATTTTGTTAACTTTAAATTGGTTAAATTTAGAAACATTATAAATAGCTTTATTATTTTATGCACAATACCATGCAAATCTACAAATTGTTCACAAAAGACTACACCCATCTGTTTTCTGTACACTTTTGAACCATCTCATCTGTCATCATTATGGGTAAAATGGCAAAATTTTGCCTTACAAGAAATTGTAATGTGCTGCAGAAGATCATCCTGGGGCGATGCTATATTCCACTTGTCTTAATGGCCACATAATCTGTGAAACTGTGAGCGGCATTTATCTTCAGTATCTTTCTCCTCGTTATAATTAACCACTGGGCATAGATTCATGAGATGCACTTCTTCATAGAAAAATGTATTCCTTTAATGACAAAAGTCTTTTTAAAAACTGTGCAATTTTTTTCTGTCAAAACCAACGACATTAATGGTCTCAATATAGGGCACACTGACAGGTTGTGCTTTGGCAGTACCAGGTTAGGTGCACAAATATACAAGTATTCACAAAGCCATAGAAAAATTAAAATAAAAAACATTTACGCACAGTGTCCTTTTTTTCGATGCAGGTCATCAAATTAATAGCAACACAGCTGGTGTAATATTGTACCATTTAAAGAAAATACGCACAACTGCTGACACACAAAAAACGAAAGTTTTGGAAGAAAAACAAAACAATTAAAATGTATCAAAACATCAATCGGGTACAAACATGTTGAGGCTTTTGCGTGTTAACACAGTGTTACAATAATAATAATAATACAGACCCAATATGAATGACGCAGCCGAACAGAAAAACTATCCACTGTGGATGACTTATTATTATTATTATTATTATTAGTTCGTTGCTTTTGTACATGATCTTATTGTTTGCATGGTTTCTAGTCAAATTACAATAAAAACGATTTGCTTTTTGTCTGTACTCTGAAATATCTTAAATGATAATGTGTTTGAGTTCTTTCAAATTTGCTTCTGACATTAAATCAGGAGCAGACCTAATTGAAAAGCCCAAAATCATTCACAAAAAAATCATACAGCCGTTGTCTCAAATCACAAACGCAATTTGGCTGCATACAAATCATAAGGCCAATATTTTATTTTTATTTTAATTACAAAAAAAAAAATGAGGACAACCCAACTATATTTGTAAATATTAAAGCTTGTCCTGCTATTTATTCATTTCCTCAAACAAATCCGTCTAATGTAATCCGTATCAGTGCAGTACTGGAGATGTTAATGTTTCCTCAGGCCTTGTATTGGACGCACGCTCTGTTATGCACCAGCAGTGTGAATCCGTGATCTGCATGAAATTGGGTTGTTTTTCTGTGTGCAGCACAGCAGCACTTGGCAGCCTTTGTTGCAGGCAAAATTAGATGCAGCAACTTTAAGAGAATGTCTCATGCTATTTAAATGTAACTGTGATAGGCTACTTTTGTACCTATGAATAATAACAACAACAACAACAACAATAATAATAATAATAAATAATTAATTGACATTTATATTTGGAAGAGAATGAGCTGCAGGCATTGCACTCGATTAAATTCAATCAGTATTAAACCGTTGTGGTTATGAGGGGAAGATGGCGTTGGGGAATTTGCGCCCCTGACGCCTTTTCACAGCTTTCGGTTGGAAGTGATAAAATTCTTTCACAGATCCCCGGACTTTAAATTAAATATACTTCGTCTAATAAAAACATTCGTTCTTTAGGTTCCCCCGCAGCGTATCGCCTTAGTTTACCGGAGCGCGTTTCTTGCGCCCGCGTATTGTTCGGGCAACAATGCCCGCTGCGCTCCCTACGAGCTGCCGTAGACACAAATCATGACCGTCGGTCCACCGTGAACGGACTTGTGCCCAGGACAAAGAGACTGTCGATTCTGTTCAGGTCGCCGTTTGAGTGCGCGGCTTCCCCTTTTTTTCAGGGAACAGGTGTCTGAGCCCCGTGGTGAGGCGAGGTGTCCCCGTACACATCCTCGTTACCGGGCATCGGTCCGTTCTGCGGCGTCATCCTCTTCTCCTTCTGCCTCCGATTACAAAACCAGACCCGCACCACCTCTTTCTCCAGCTGTAGGCTGTCCGCCAGAGAGGTGATTTCAGACGCCCCGGGTTTGGGACACTTGAGGAAATGGCTCTCCAAGGCCCCCTTGACACTCACCTCGATGGAGGTCCGCTTTTTCCTTTTCCTCCCCTGCGCGGCTATCTTATCCAGGCTGGTCGGACTACCCGAGGTGGAGTCCGCCTCTTCCAGCCATTTGTTCAGCAAAGGCTTGAGTTTGCACATGTTCTTAAAGCTCAGCTGAAGCGCCTCGAACCTGCAGATGGTGGTCTGGGAGAACACGTTACCGTAAAGCGTGCCCAAAGCCAACCCCACGTCCGCCTGCGTAAAACCCAGTTTGATCCGGCGCTGCTTGAATTGCTTGGCAAACTGCTCCAAGTCGTCAGAGGTCGGCGCGTCCTCGTCCGAATGCTCGTGGTGTCCCTGATGAAGGCTCTGCGGGTGGCCGTGCTCGCTGAGGTGCGGGCTGTGGTGGTCCTCGTGCGCATCCCTGAGGGCGTGATGGTGCATCCCTTGCTCGCCGTAGCCGGGCTGAGAGTAAATCATGCTCTGTCCGTTTGAGGTGGTCATGCTCGACAAATGAGCGGTGGTCGTCACCCGCCAAGCGCTCGCGTCGTGATGCGGGCTCGGCTGCACCAGATGCGCTTGTCTGGGCGAATGCTGCAGCTCCTCCACTTCGCCCTGCAGCGTGGGCTTAATGTCCTGCTCGCCCAGCGGGCTGGCGGGCCACGGCGATCCCTCTCCCCCGTGAGACAGCGCCGCCGTCAACCACTGGTGCGCGTGGCTGAGCGTGCTCCCGCTGCTCTGCAGGGTGGTGTACTCGCTCTGCAAAAGACTCTGCGCGTCCCTGTAGGCCGGCGGCGTCTGCTGCATGCTGCCGGGCTCCGAGTGCGCGACGACGGACGCGCTGGACGTGAGGATGCTGTAGTGGTTGGACGCCGCGGTCGCCATAGTGTTCGCGAGCGCGCGTTTGACAGCTACTCTGTGCCACAGGCGGCTCCCCAGCGCGCCAGAGCCGCGAGGATGCAGAGGCGCGCACCTGAGATCCGCCTCGCTCTGCTGTTTATTGGCCAGAAACGCTTGACAGATGCGGTTGCCACTAACAGCGGCGCGTTCATTGGTCACAGCAGATTCAACACACAACTCCCCATCCCGTTGCGTTCCTCCGAAAACAAGCACAGAGGTATCAGAAGTGACAGGGCGCAGTGGGCCACTTTGCTCCAAAGGTATCCCAGACTGCCTTTAATTTAACATTTCATTTAAATTATGGTTTCATTTAACTACTCGTTCTTTAATGCGCTTTTCATGTCATTCATATAAAACTAAGATCTTAGGGCTGTTAAAAAACGTTATTTTATATATGCTCACTTCATGTGAATTTTAATTATTTCGTTTTTTTATATTTACAAAAAACATATAATTTATTTGTTCAATATTTTCTGTAAACTACAGTTAAATGTACGTAATACATTAGAGAATAATTAAATACAGACGTACCCTCAAAAAACTGTCAAAAACAAAAAAGAGTACATGGGTGTTTTGTTAATCTGTTAAATCATCTGTGCAAAGACAACTGCAACAAGTTCAATGAAGTATTCTAGCATTTGAAGACACTAAATAACCAACAATAAAATACAACAAAAATATCTGATTTATGGGCGTTATTTCTTTACTATTTGTGCTTCTGAAAACTCTGTTTGTTCTGATGGGAATTAAAACGGAATTTTTGAGTCTCCCTCTGTCTTTCACTCGGCTCGAGGAGGGGGCATATTTCTCGCGCCCCTGTCCGTTGCCATGGCGAGAGGTGAATGAAACAACGCCGCCCACGTCACAGCTGCTCGAGCCTTTTCTCTCTCTCCCTCCGCACACATAAAGCCTCATTTCAAAGCCTGAAAAGCGCATGCAGGGCATCGCAGGGCCAGTGAGAGGTGAATGGACAGACTCTATCTCCACTCCAGCCAAAGCGTTTTGTAAACATGGATCCACATTAACTTTATGCGCACCCTTGCACGTTTTTTGGCATCAATTGGAAAGCATTTCGATCTTTTTACATTATGCCAATATATGCAATGATTCGATTTTAAAACTATAAATTCACACGTATATAGCCTACTTTTACTCAAGGTCAAAGCAAAGTTTAGTACACAGTTCGTGGTACAGTGCGCGTCAATATTTAAAATGCAAATACTGCAATGACCAACATGTTTGCATTTTTACGTTAAGCAGTGCGATACAGAAATTCATTTAACGTGTAATATCTGCATCGTCCTGTCTGCGACCCTTAAAAACCCTTTGACTGAGGACAAAATATTTGCATAATTCCGAGTTGATATACCAGGAAAAGTGGAAGTGCATGAATTGATAGATTGCCAGGAGCGCACGAGTTTTGGTGAAATAGAAAAAGCGCTCATGTTAATTGAGTTGTAATTTTAAGATTCAGAAGCGTTAACGTAGTCGTGCACCGCCAAGCAGAAAACACATTAGCTTAATAAAGTAATATGCAAACTATGGCTGTTCAATTATACGTCTTAATAGCGCATAAACGATGCTAGACCCGTTAAAGGAACGAAAAGGCCTTTATTTCTAAGGCAGTATTATTAAACACTTATCTCCCTGGTATAGTTACTCCAGCCTGTGTTTGAGAGAATGAGAATTAATGGTGAATAATCTGAGCAATAAATTAGCAGTGATTATACAGAGCCTGTGCTGAAGTTATTTAATTTCTCATGGTTTAATTGGAGAGGATTGTTTATGAGGAACTAAATGCCCCATTTCAAAACACATTCATGCCCACCTCCTTTGTTCTTTGAACTATGGTTACACGATCTTAAATTCAATATAAAATGCTTAATTTGGATAGGCTGAAATATAAATCAAAGTATAATAGTAAGCAATGATCTGTTATTTAATAATAATTATTCAATATAAACATGTTTTGTTGATGAAAGGTATATACTTTAAAGCAGAATGTTTAAGAGGAACGTAAAACTAATTTTTGCTTACGTTTTTAAAAATTCACTTTAGTTTTTATTTCTGTTAAAACATAAACCTTCATGATTAGATTAGGTGTTTGAAACACATACACTTGCAAATTTATTGTGTGTAGTGTAATGTGCTGAAGTGTACTGTTGAGTTTTTATAAAAAGCACTTAAATGCTGGGTTGTTTTCAAATGCTAAGCAAACGTTTTTGGTAACACCTTAAAATAAGTTTGTAATTGAAATGCATGAGCTAACACAAACCACCAATGAAAATGACTTCTACAACATATATCAATATAAGTTCATGTTAATTTTAGCATTTACGATTACATTTTTTAAATCAGAATTTGCATCTGTTAACATTAGTTAATGCACCATGAACTAACATGAACATTGGCAATAAACTAAGATTAACCAAGATTAATGAATATCGAAAACTCTATTGATCATAGTTACTTCGTCATTTAATGCATTTACTAATGTTAACAAATACAACCTTATCGTACAGTATTACCATGTTTTTAAAATATGGAAGAAAAAAACAGTTGGGTTATAAATTAATCAACCCTTCAACCCATCATTTTTATTCTTAAAATTTCTGGTAATACATCCATGTATTGTGTGTTGTGTTTGAAAGTGTGTTGTTGGTGGGGTTTGCTTGGTGTTCACCTGTGGTAGATATAAGGGGTGGATGAGCTCCTACAGCCCCTCATTCACATGTAATTAGTCTGCACAAAGGGCTTGTTAAATCTGTAATCCCTCATGCCTCTTCTCCCTTTGATAGTGTTGGTCAGCTGTGAGCGGACGGCTATTATGCTCCTTGTAAAAGAGGGGCAGTTCAGCCCGCTGTATCGGAGCTCCCACCGCGCACAGCAAAACCGGGGTCAGCGCCACCCCAAACACGCTCCCACACATACACATGCACCAGAAGGACGGCTGCGATACATAGTATCACAGATCTCATTAGATCAGACCTCTCGCTACTGCGGCTTACACACGCCACCTGTTTTCAAATCCGTAAACATAAGACACTCTGGCTAATCTTATGATTTGAATAACGTTTCTATAAAACCTGCGTGGGACAGATTGTCAAGAAACATCCAGAATGAGGCCGAGGGCATAAACATTTTTAAATGTGTTTTGACTGATTTGCTGATATGCTACGTTTACACAAGGCAACAACAAATATAATCTTTTCTGTGAGCCGGTAACAACCGTTAAAATCAAGTTCTTATTTCCACTTGATATAAAATGTGCCACTTTGAAAACTAATTGGAAGAAACACGGCTGATTTTAACTCGTGAAAGAAATATACAGTCTATAAAGAGAAGGCGCAGTGCAGATGTCTATAAAACTGAAAACAAACGTAAACAATCGTTTTTATTACATTTTATTGTCGATTCGAGAACTCTCTCTCTCTCTCTCTCTCTTATACAGCTCCTTCATTTTTTCAGGGTGGTTGTTTAAATATGTATACTTTTAAAGCCCAGAAGGTATATCCATTATTACAACAAATGCAGAATATATTTCATAAAGTGAGATTTGAATAGGTTCATGATCTTAGGAAAACATCATTTGAGCTCCACGTCTGGTACGCCGTTCCCTTAATTTACAGCATTTGTGCGGATTATGTATTTCCACCCGGCTGTGGCAAACATTTGGCACTAGTTTGATTGCGTGGGAAAACGACATGGCATCATCAGATTAAGTAGGTAATCCAGAGGTGTCTGTGTCTCGCGCTTTGTGTGGGACGATATAATGAACACAGTAATTAAGGGTATTATTGAGATAATGGGTATACATCTTTGTCTGAGAAGCTTAGTCAGTTATGATAAAACTGTAATGTGCAAATCCGCAGTCATTAAGATATTTAGTCGATTGTCAAAGATCTGTGGAAGGCGGCGTGATGGGGCTGATTGATTCCCTTGCTCCCTGAACTTTTATGACTTGATAGAAAAAGCAAGTTTCTCCAGGACTCAAACAAAAAAAAAAGACTCCAGGACTTTAATGGCTGATTGCATTTTACAATCTTTGCAACAGACCATTAAAAGAGGGAACATGGGAGTTTCTACTCAGCTTGCAGACAAATGATTTCTTTCTCGAGTTGCAGGCGGCGAAAGTGTAAATATGAAAAGTCACGTTACTGTGTGTTTACATTTTTTCACGAACACATGTATGGTATCTTTATTTTTACACTGCAAAAAGTGGATTCAAGCAGTTGATTTTGTTTTCTTGTTAAAGGAATGGTTAACCCCAAAATGTAAATTTTGTCGATTTGCTCACCCCCCAGCTGTTACAAATCTGTATACATTTGTTTGTTGTGCTGAACAAAAATGAAGATATTTTAATGAAAGTTTGTTACCAAGCTGTTCTGGTTCATCATTGACTCCCATAGTATGACAAAATGACCTAAAATGCCTTGTAAACTTAAATTGTGTTCAGCTCAACAAAGAAATGTACAGGTTTGCAACAACTGGAGGGTGAGCAAATGATGACAATTTAAATTTGTGTGTGAACTATTCCTTTAATATAATATAGTTTAGGTAATGTTGATTTAATACTTTTTTTCCAATAAAGCCAGTTAATTTTCAAGTTATCACATTTTTTAAACTTGTTTATAGTGTATTCATGCAGCCCAGCATCATAGCTTGCCAAATATATCTAGAACTTACTGTAGTATAGAATGAAAAATATAGAATAAAATAGAATAATTTCACTGTCATTGCACAGCTGTACACAATATAATTTCTCCTTAGTCTCCGATGTTTCTCATTAAATAAATACAAAAACTAATCAGACAATTGTTTATATACATGAATAGTATGGAGGTGTAAAACTAATGTAGATTGTAAATGTAAAATAACCTGGATTTGGGTATATTTGATGAGAAATGTTATGAGATCTTCAATAATATTGACTTTTAATTGCAGACTTTTAATTGTTGAGATTTCTTCTGAAACTAATGACAGATTTCTGAGATTTCTTCTAAGGAGAAATATCTGAGAGGCGGAAGAGTTTCCATTTGCTCAATTTAATCTCCTTTTTCAAAGTTTTTCAAGTCTGTTCCGTGACTTTTCTTTCTTATGGAACCCTGTATCACATTGTACATTTATTTTCCTGATGAATCTCAACATCCGAACGCTTCACAGGTTCTAGAACAACAGAATCTTGAAAGCTGTTATGGATCAATAGAGACGGGCTAACCTCAGATTATACCCCGAGTAAATCTGGACTAAATCGACCCATTTAGTTACGCTGGGGATTTCTATCAGTCCAGATCAATACAGCTGTCTGAACCAGGGGTTAAAATGGCTTTTAATCTATCAAGTTCAACACTGATGGCCACACTAACAGCTGAAGACAGAGCCAAATCTGTGCATATAGCACCAGCGAAACACGGGTCACAACAGACAACAAGCAAACAGTAACCTGCGTAAAGATGTATGTATGTGTGTGTTTAGCTGTAAGTGAGTGCAAAACGGCCCAACTGCAGAAAGGAATAATGCCCCTTTGTTTGGCCGCGGGGGGTTTAATGCTTTGTGTGAGGGGGAGTGGGTTAGTCAGGGGCTTCAAATAAACATATGTGATTGTTTCTTCCATATATACATACGCACATTTATTTGGCCAAACTTGATTCGACTGTTAAAAAAGTGTGACAAACATAAAACTCTCGCCAAAGAGTTGACTATGTTTAGGTCA
Organism: Triplophysa siluroides; assembly: GCA_006030095.1. Classification (NCBI taxonomy): domain Eukaryota; kingdom Metazoa; phylum Chordata; class Actinopteri; order Cypriniformes; family Nemacheilidae; genus Triplophysa; species Triplophysa siluroides. Next base: position 1,161,298 of record VCII01000066.1, read on the forward strand.
CTTTCCCAAGAGTCTGGTCTCCCCCTTGCAGAACGGATAAAAAACTGCGAAAGAAAGAGAAAAGAATCGAGTGGTTTAGGGCAGGACACCATCTGTCCTCCACCATAAAGGACCAAGGACATCTTGCGGTGTCTGTGTGTGTGAGGGAGAGAAAGAGAAAGCGGGAGGGTGGGATGGTGAAGTGGTTTGCTGGCCCAACAGAGAGGCTAGAGGTGAGAGATTTGGAGAATGAGGGGGTGAAAGAGAGAATGGCTCACAGGATTCCTGGTAGCTCTGCGCTGTAGTCGGCGTTTCATTTAAACCTGCCTCTGTGAGAGTCCTGCACGAGCGCGTGTGCGCGCGTCTGTGTGATTAGGGGACCTCCGATTGTTAGCGATCTCCTAAAGCTGCCTCTTGCAGCTGTGACCCCCGTGACCCCGTGGCACCATGGCAACCGCGGAGACCTCCGATCTCCACCAAACTCCCCGGTCTGGTGTGTTTCTCACTGAACTGTTTTACAAAAAGTGTTCTGGGTATAAGCTCTTTATCGACAGCATCTGTGGTGCACTGTGGATTAGCACAGAAAACATCACTCAGTTTGTAAAAACAAACAACAGTCACAATCTATCACTTTTTTTGGTTAAAAATGATCCAAAAATATAACCGTAATTACAAGTTGTGCGATTTTAAAAGGAATTTCAGTTTTGACGTCATGATCTGACTTTAACCCACATCAAGAAGTTCAAGTTAAGTAACCTGCAATTTCATGTTCCAAACAAAGATGGCGATACAAAGTTAGCAGTGCTATATGTACAGCAATTACTGTATTTAGATTAAATAAATGTTTTAAAAAAACTGATAAAAAATACAAATTGACAAATAACTGTGGATCAACTTCTCATAATGCATCAAGTGCAATTTCTAAAATTTGTTCTGTAAAGAAGCGTTTTAGCTAATTGTACTGTATAAGCGTTGGTCTTAAAGGGATAGTTCACCCAAAAAGGAAAATTCTGTTGTCATTTTCTCACTCTCATGCCATTTCAAACCATGGCTGACTTTCTTCAGCAAAACACAAAAGAAGATATTTATGAAGAATGTTGGTAACCAAACAACGGCGGTACTCATTCACTTACATTGCATAGACACAAAATCAATGCAAGTCAATACATTGCTCCGCTTTTCTTCAATGGTATGTGTTAAGGTAAAATTAACATTCTGTGAACTACTAACAATATTCCTTCCAAATTTCAAGTAAAAATATTGTTTCTATTTGCATTTATTTGCAGAAAATGAAAGAAACGGGTCAAAATAACAGAAAAGTTGCTCTGTTTTTTCAGACCTCAAATACTGCAGTTTATATTCACTTCTAAGCACAACAGTAATATTTATGCATGTATTAAGGAAAAGTAAAAAAAAAAGTTTGATAACCTGGATTTTTATCACAGTTTTCATGCGTCTTGTCATACGGTCAGTCTTTCAAATTGCTGTTGGATGACTTTGTCACTCCAGAGGTTTGATTTCGTTAAAATTGAAATGGCCACAATACATCCAGAAATGCTTTGGATTAGTCTGTGGCTGTATGGTTGTTGTATGATGCTTGTACTTGGGATAATGCAAACATCTGTAAAGTATTTTTACATCATTTTTATGTCTTAATGACTTAAATCTGAATATGCTATCCCCTTTTCCGGCAAACACTGAGTGGATATCTACGTATAAACGGATATCTATCAAAAATCAGCTTAAAGAGAAACCCGTGTTCATGTGTTTACATGCATAGTAATAAACCGGCTACGCATAAACCCGCATTTACATGGAAGTTTGAGACTTGCCAGGTTTCTCGTGCAGAGACGTCATCGTCGATAGTCTGTTTAGTAATTAAAAATTATCTTCTCATGGTCGCAGTACCTGCATGTGCAGCAATAGTTTTCATTTTGACATTTCTACATCAACACATTTACATTTATTCATTTGGCAGACGCTTTTATCCAAACCGACTTTCAAGTAGGGAAGTGTATGAACATTTTGTCAACACGCTAAACAGCACTGTTAGTTTACAAGGCCATGCTACTAGGAGGATTTAAACTGGAGTAAGCAAAGGAGAGAATGAACAAGATTTTTTTAGACACAAGACACAGTTATTGGTTAGTCAAATAAATGCGGAACACTACGTTTTGAGCTGCTTTTTGAAAGTTGTGAAGGATGCTGCAGTTCAGGTGGAGCCTATGCAAGGGTTAAAGTCATCTGCTGTTGTGTGAAATGTCTGAGGAAACTTTCTTATACCAGCACTTACAAGGAAAATTACACCATTTCAGTCTTCCCATTTCATTACTGAAGTAACTATGGTATTTTGACAGGTATTTTAGGGCTTTGTTATTATGCCTCCGGGACGATACAGTTTGTCTTTGTCAAACGAAAAGAAATAAGGATGAATTGAAGAAATCGCAATAACAGTAGTGTAGCAAAGTGCTGTGACACATGCTTCTAGCTCTCGGCTACGTTCTAATACACAAAACATTTCATACACTCTTTCGCTCTCTCTCTCTCACCCACATACACACACATCATCTGGTTCCTCTCAGCAGTGGCTAATAAGATGGTTCTCTTGCCCAAAACAGTCAGAGTGTGTTTAATGAAAAGCTTTGTGTGTGTGTGGTGAAAGTGTAATTACTTTGTGTATTAACATGTGCTCGCATTGCCATGGTTCAGTGCAAATGGACCGAGGGCTATTTCATGAGATTGTGTGTTAGTGTCTATGACGGCTGTGAGAATACTTCATAAATTCATTTGCGCGCCAGTGGAGGTCAGCGCGTCTCATAATGACCCTCAACGTTAGCAATAAATGCTATGTCTTTTTATTGCTAAAACGTATCCCATAAAGCACCGCAGCGGCGATCGCTTAAGCATGATTAAATTAACTTACTATCTCTTTGGGATAAATAAGATGCCGTGGAGGTCAGCGTCCTTTGAATGTTTAAGCATTTCACTAACAGAAAAACCACATCAATTCACAATGGATTCGTACGGGAATGTTTGAAAATGACTCGTTTCACATGAGATGACCATGAGATGTAAAATGCATCTGGCTTCTATATGGGTTTTTAAGAAAAAAATTATGCTTCTGCATGTTCTTCATTAGAGCTTATGAATTTTCTGTCATAGTTTGTAGCCCGACAAACATCACACACTGTTCTGGAACGTTCTGCTCCCATTTCTGAGTGTTTGTTTGTGTGCTTGAATGTTAATGAAGTGAAAGCCCGGCCTCTGTTTACAAGCCGGAACCGTCCAGGCCTCCTCTGACCTCCTTAGAGGGACACGTAACACTTCAGATGTGTGAACGAGAAACGTGAATGCTGGCGTGTTTGTGTGTGTGTGTGTGTTGGTCTCACTCAACTCTCAGATCCTATTGAATCTGACCTGCAGGCCTGATCAATGTACCACAGCGTGTGATGGAATGAGAGAGTCGACTTATTACCCTAGAGAGAGAGAGAGAGAGAGAGAGAGAGAGAGAAAGAGAGGTGAGCAACACACTTTAGTTACAGGCAAAATCTTGAGGGTGTAAAATATGCAAATGGTGTAGCATTTGAGTTTGTTCCCTTGCTGACGCTGTGTATTTGTCTGTGTTATTCGGAAAAGAACACTCTGTTCTGAGATTCATTAACATATAAACAAAAACACTTTGATCCGTATAGGATGCACAAACCTGCTGAATTTGACCCAGATTAGCTTTCGTTTTATTGTGTTAGTGGAAGAATTGCGAGGTGAAAGAATACTTCTACATGAACATTGAATAATTAGAGCAACGCGTTTATTTTAATAATCAAGATTTTATTTTCATTTTGTTAAGTGTGATCATAATTCTGATACTGTTTTTACTGCTGATCATAATTTGATACTAAACCGACTTCTAATGATTATAAATCTAATCATAGTACTGATCCGGATTCTATTTTGATCATAATTCATATACTAAACACAATTCGTATCAGAATTCTGATCCTGACACTATTTTGATCAGAATTCTAAACCAGATTCTATTCTTGAACAGAATTCTGATCCCGATTCTAATTTTGATCTTAAATAAGATCATAACTCTGATACTGATTCTATTTTCGATCATAACTAAAATGATAATAGTAATCCCGAGTAACTTCATTTTATTCCGATCCTGATTCTACTTTTGAATTTGATTTCCCACATTTAATTATGTTTTATTTTTTATCGTCACACATTCTTGAATTCAAACTTGTTTGTTTTGGGATTTCTATATCTCCCACTTGAGATATCACTTAAAGTCAGGTGAACCCAAAGAGCTCAGAAACTGATCCAGAGTGTAGTCAGGGCTGTGACAAGGACAGTCGATTTAGAAAAGCTTCATCTATTTTAGCCTATCAGGTGCGTTTGTGTGTGTGTGTACATAGAGCCCTGATGCACTGTCCCCCTCATTATCCTCCCACAGCAACAGTGGCCTGATCGTCATGGATACGGTCACGGTTAAGGTCACCGATACGCCTGTCTGGGGCATCGTGTAAATCAGAGGTTACAGTTTTTATCAGGGGTCACTGTACAGGGTCGTGACCCCCTCCTGGCTTTTGACCTGCCCTCACCTGTTTGTGTTGCCATGGCGTGATGGATATTTCCAGAAGGTTTGATTGATTTCCCCTTAAAACATACTGCCTATCCATACACGACTTTCAATAATGCCAAAGACGTCATATCTCAGCCACTGTAGGTTCGAGTTGGTGTGTGCGAATAAGGCCAGACCCTATATGCCACACGTCTGCATGCAGTGTGACTTTTAAATCAATTGCTCCGTCGCCAATAGTAATTGATGTGGCTTTGAGTGCTAGGACGCAGACCCGCCCACAATATCCCTCAAATTCAATTTGGAATCCGAGGGCAGAGAAAAGGTGAGCGACTCAATATCTCATTCATTTCAACCACACACAGCGACACGCAGATCACAAATACCACAGTTATAGACCCCCCTCCACCTCACATCTAAAGCAGGACCACAGTAAATCCCCAATGCCCAACTGTGTCTCTCCACACATGCTGGGTGAAACCAACCCCATCACTTGGCTCGGGTTCTAATGTGCCCTCCTCCAGAAGAGACAGCATGCACATTATTTTTAATGTAATGCTCGTGAAATAGCCTGGACCTTCATTAGGAATGGTAATCGCTACATACACTGAATGTTTCCATCCGTCCTCTTCACATATTCTGCCTGACACAGAGAGAGATATAGTGAGAGAGAGAGAGAAAGCATGATGGAGGCGACGCTTGAATGCTCAGAGTCGCAGTGCCCCCGAACTCTAACCCGTGATAGATTGGGTGCTCCTGCAGCGTGACAGACAAGCGATTGATGGAAGAAATAGTGGAGAGATGAAGGAACAGAGAGACAGAAAGAGAGAGAGACTGTGAGCGGAAAACAGAAAGGCAGGGAAGCTTGAAGTCTGTGCATTCATTAATTGTATGGTAATGTAAATGCAACATTTTATGTTTGCTTTTTGGGGAAAAAATATGAACTAATATTCAATATTATATTTATATTAACCTCATTCACTTTCAGCATATCCAAAAGTGTGAAAAAATTAACAAAATAATATAATATAACATATTACATTAGACGGTTTCAGCGGCAACAACATAAGAATCAATAACTGTTGAGTAGTTTTAATTAGATTTAGTACAAAATAAATTGTGAGTTCAAAATAACATTTATATAAATTAAATATAAAATAAACACCGATAACCAAACACAGACCGCAAGTTAACGTCAGTCCAGACGCCTGCGTACGATAAAAAACGTATATTTTACAAATTAAAAATATTACTTATTTTGCTCCTCCCCTTGTCTACAAAAATTTGCCAACATTATTTTTATTTTCAACATGCATTTGTTTTCTCTTAAATTTACACAAAATATGATTAATGTGTAACTATGGGCTCTGTACATTAACTGTTTTAGCTCCGCCTCTTCCCCTGGGGACCTATTCCCTATTGGACGGGATACTGTAGGTTTGTGTTGAGCTTTATGTAATTCATCTTTTCTTTATAAAGCCATCTTCATCAACTGAAGCCCATCCTCACTACACTTTGCATTACGTTGTAGGCAGAAACAACATCTGAAAGACTCACTTTTGCATCAGGTACTTTTCAAACGTTTCATAGTTTAATTATTTCATGAAATGACTCAAGCCCCTTTGGAGTTCCCAAATTGGGAGAGAAATTATTCGAAGAATTCCACAAAATATTAACGAGATCCCCGCCGTAGACCGACATATGTTTTCAAAGCACTGAAATTGTTCCTTACTTATTTAATCTGATACGCAATCATATCAATTCTCCGACTTAAGGTTTGTGTGTTTCCACAATGGAATTTATTTTAGTGCATAGAGTTTAAGTGCAGCTTGTAATTCAATGGAGAAGGTCTCTCTCTCTCTTCCGCCCTTCATGGCACAAGCGTCGTCTGTTGACGGCCGGCAGAATGCCAACATCAGCATCAGCGACACGCAGCTGAATTAAACAGCCTTTTACGACTCGTGCCATAAAGCCGCCGTTTAAAAGAAAGGCAACGCCATTTAAAGCAGAGACATAGTGTTGCTGTTTAAACATTTTATTGGCCATAAAACAGACTCGGGGTGATTGTCAGGGAAGAACCCTCAACTAGGACGGTGTGTAAGCCTACATGAATGTGAAACAGGTGTGTGTGTACATGTCATTCATGTTGTGTTTCAGACATGCTGACACGTTTGTGCATAATGCATAAATACACATCTATATGCGTGTGTGTCTCATGAAACCTGTCAAGAATATCTCAAGGTCAAATTTCACCCCAAAACAAAAGCATGAAATAAATATATTTATTTATAGAAATAGCAAATATTTGATGAGGACTATTGTGATTTTTGGCAGCAAATTATTTTCAAGACAGCTAAGCACCGCCCCTCCTATTCTTATGTAAAATAATCTCATTTTCATCAGTATAACCCAAAATATCTATATTTCTGGTATATTCAGTATGTAAAGGATCATTGTAATATAAATACTGTATAATATATTAAAATATACAATTGTATACCTTAAATTATATACGTGTTATTACATCGGAAGTATTTGTTATATTGCCTTTATTTATATTATTTAGTAATATAGTGCAATGGCAATATTAAGAAAAATAAGGGACAATTACAATTGTGACATTTAATGAGAGACGAAAACTCTTAATTGTCACAAAAAGGTCCTAAAAATAGACTTAATTTCTTAAAAGCAAAAATATAATGCATATTTTGAGGTCAAACATGTCCCTGATCTATTTTTGAGACATTCACTCATAAGTGTGTGTGTAGGTATGCGTTTTGATGAATCGCTGGTCGACGTTTCTCACTCTCAGTTTGGCTGTTTAAGAATCTAGTCACATTCTACACCGGCAGTAACAGAGCGCTCTCTCTCTCTCTCTTTCCTCCCTTCATCATTTTCTCCTTCCCTGTAGCTCTTTCACACTCCTTTCTCTGTTTGCCCTCCTCGCCCCCCTCCTCTCTCTGCGCCGCTGATAAACCCTCTCACTGCATTTCCAGGTTTGCCACCCTCACATCAGCTAGACACTGATCTTTGCCGAGCTGTCAATCAAACACAGACGGCTGATACGCAGGTGAGAGACAGACAGAGAGAGAGACTCTCATGATTCCTCACCGTGCTTATGATACACACTCTTAGCGTTATACGCCCCTCACCCCCTTCATCTTTCTCGCCGTTTCTTGTTTACCTCTTTTGGTTTTTGTTTAGTTTCGTCTGCCAGTATAAACATACCTGCCTGCTGCCTCGTCCTCGCAGGTCTGACATGCCGGTGATTGACAGGGGCGTTCAGTCAGAGCGAGCATCTTATAGTTTTAGAGAGAGAAAGAGAGCACTGACAAACAGTGCAACGCTTTAAATGTCATTCTTCATATCTGTCCACTTCAGAGTGTGTGTTCAACCCGTATCACTGTGCCGCAGCCTCCTCACACACACACACACGGACGCACACACCGACCAGAGACCAAAGCAAATCTACTTATTGTGAGCTTCTTTGTATTACTTCTTTCCGTGCTTGACACACAGAAACGGAATAATCTGGCGCAAATGATGCGATACGAAACAGAACAAAAGAAAGATTCTGCAAAACGCCATTCATAATTTTCAGTGGAATATTTTACAGCTTCTGCTCTAATATAACATGGAGCGTACACCAGCAATACACTCTTAAAACTAAAGGTAAAAAAAAATTAACGAGTGGCTCAACTGGACGTTTCTGTTGCACAAAATAAATATTTTACCCTTGACTAAAGGTTCTTGGAAGAAACATTTTGGTTCTCCGATGGCCTCACTGCAAATAACCAATTTTAGTCAAGTATAAGTTGGGGAAAGGGGTGTCACAATGTACCGGTATCAACAAATAACCGTGATATTAAACATCAAGATTATCAATACTGTGTTAATTGTACTGTACACATATCGTAATATCATTTACTCTTAAAGCAACATTTTGAATGGATGCTAAATAGTTTCAGTTTCTCTCTCTGCCTAAATACACTTGTATAATGAATGATATGTTGACAGAATATAAGACAAAACACAAACAAAATTAAAGATGAATTTCACTGATTGCATCATTTATAAAAATCCTACAGATATCGTGATTATAACGTTACCATTAATTTGTTTGGCCCCCGATAACGACGCAGTAAAAATATATTGTATATATGATATTGTTACATCCCAGTTGGGTGTTTACATTCTATGAAGTATAAACGTCAACATAACATATAAATGTCTATCAAGTGTACTGTTGTGAACTCCTGGATTTTCGTCACATATAAAAAAACATAATTTCTGTCACATTATAAAACAAGTTTTGACTTTATTGTCTCTTTCTATAAGGTGTAGCTCAATTGGTAGAGCGCTACAGAGGTCATGGGTGCGCAAATACAGATCAAATGTATTGAATCCGTTGTGAGTTGCTTCAGATAAAAATGTCTGTATAATGCATGAATGCAAAAGTAAAACACATCAGAAGAAAATGAAAAAGAACTCAAGATCAAAGATTAAAACAATCTTACTGAATCTGACCTTCTATCCAGTACAGAGGGGTCTGCTGAAGGACCGACCATCTACATCTCATCAGCTTTCCATCATCTGAAACTAGAAAGGTTGAACGCTCAATGTGGGAACAGCATCACGTTCAAATTGCACCTACATAATACACATCAGCGGTGACTCAAAGACAACATTCAGTCTGTCTCACCGCTTCAGAGGCCAAAGAACCTCACCGTACCGAATTCGGCTTTATTCACCCATCCATTATGTAATTACATAAGCACATACACACACAGAGACACCAGAATCCAACAAATGATCATCTAATTGCGGCAGTGCTGTTAAGTATATGTGTTGCCGTCTTGGCTGATTAGATTTTGCTTCAGTCTTCGCATCTGAACGTGATGTGTGAGGTGTTAGCGTGTTAGCGCATTAGCGAGGTGTCGGAACGAGGGGCCCATCAGCCCGCTAATGAGCAGAAACGCTAATCGTGTTTCACACTGACACAAACGCAATTAAAACATCTGTACCGCCGCGACCTGATCCGCGCTGCCTTCTGTTAATGCTAATGTTTGGAAAACAAAGAGCGAGAGATACACCCCAAATACTGATGGGTGGCGTCTGTCAATCATATAGGGGTCATGACCTTCACAGAAAGTTAAATTTCTCTCTTTTTCTAGGAAGTCAAAATAAAAATGCAAAAAGTTTATCTCGCGGTGCTGGAGTGTTGTAGGTGGTTGCTAGGCTGTTGCAGGTGGTTGCTAGGGTGTTGCTATGTTGTTGAAAAACAGCCCAACCCCCAAGTCTCTACTTTGATGTAAATCTTTTGGATTTCGCCCATATTGTATCATCTGCTTGACAAAAATTCTAACAATCGCTTAGAAAAGTAACATTTGTGCATCCGGCTTATGCTTTTATCTAACATAGTGCATTTAAGATATGCAAGTTCCCTGGGGATCAAACCCATGAACTTTTCCTTAAACACAGTTTAAGTGCAAGTACCTCTAATAATAATTATCATAATCAATACTTACGACTGTGCTTTTCTTACCTGCATTGCTGCAGAAACACACTTCACATGAAACACGACAAAACCACTGCAGGGGAGAGAGCGTTCTCATTAATTATGACAAATTAAAAACAGCATTTAGATTATGATATTCTAAACCTCACAGCTCCATACCCCCCCCCCCCCCCCCTGGCAATAAAAAACCCACCCGCACTCTCTCTATTCCCGTTTCACCCCAGCTCAAAAATGATGTATGGATGGTTGGCCCGCTGTTGTCCCGTGATGGATTGGAGCACTTTGGGGGAAAATTCCAGTTCATGGCCACCCCAGAGTAGAAGCTTAAGTAAGAGTCTCTTTAATATTGAAATGGAGAACAGAGAGAGAGAGAGAGAGAGAGAGAGAGAGGAGGCATGAAAAATGGACCCAAGACACCCTTGCGGTGTCTTTGTATATGATCTACTATATGATCTAACGTATGAGACTCCCAGGTAGATTTGAGAGGAAAATATGGGAATGTCAACACCCACGTTTGCCGTTTAAATCTCTTCCAATGAACGTGGACTGGAAGATGCACCATGTCCAGGTGTCTCAGGTAAGGGTTAAGGATGAGGTCAGCCGCAATGGAGTCTCAGGTGATTTCTGTGGACACCAAGAAGTAATTATCCTACTGGAGAGATAATAGACCACCTGCAGGTGTGTTATACCCTCACATGGCTTTAGAACCGACCCAATCAGACCTCACAGACAATGATTTTATTAAACCATTTCATTTAGGAGAAACTGTGACCAACGGCTTAACAAACAGAATAAACAGACCAGACAGACATACACAGCGCCGCTACACAAACTATAAATGTATTTACTGTCCAATTACAGGTTTACACAACTTGGAAGATGAAAGAATGAAAGACAGAGAGAGCATCTAATACACCCCATCTTACTTCCAGTGATTCTGGTATGATAATGAGATGGAAATGATATGATAATTATATGGTAATTTAGCAAGCCTATTCAGCAGGGGAGGGATGTTCCTGACAGTGCAACTGTCAAAATGGCACGATATAAACAAAAAACATACACACAAAAAACTGATATATATATGTATGTATGAACACATTCTATGTGTTTGTGTATGCATACAGAAACATAAAATCTCTGAATGAAATCCCTTCTCTTGCTGTGAAGAGTAAATAGATTTGACTAATAAATTGAGTTTTGTTGTAATATAAATTGTGTTGATACAATTTTAATAGCACTTGTTATTATTTTATTCATGCATATCTGAATGCTTTGCTGCTGATGTAAGAGGCAGACAATAATGACAACCATACTGATAAATATATATTAATTATACTAAAATGTAATGTAATACTAAAAAACAAACCCTTTAATTTTAACAGCAAAGGTCAAAGATAAAACATTAAGACAAAAAGAAAGATAGTTTGTAAAATCTAATGCTGCTACATACGGCCAAAAAATAAAGTGCAGTGCCGCCATCTAGTGGCAGCTACTTGTCATAGCGTTGACATCAGCAATACTTCTATGTAAATTAACGAAAGTCTACACTTCACACCGACTTTTAACCACTCAAGCATTTAAAATACACAAGGTACACACGTACACAACCTTCCATCTTAAAGCTCTACTCAAACTGCCTAAGCCTATCTTCATCTAGGATGCAAGTTAAAAAATACTCACCAGAAAAACGATTGTGGTGACACAGCTGCCCGGTTTCCATCAGGGCCTTTAAACATCACCCCGTGGAAAAAAATGCCACTCGTAAAATAGTTATTTAAAGTTTAAAAACCATTTATATCGCGTTATCTTAATAAATGTATAAAATAAACGGTGCTGCGGATCTTTGGCAGTTGCGGGCCAAACTGTGACAGGCACATTCAAACACAAAAGAGCGCCAATCAATTACCATGGAAACGGTAATGACGTAGTTAACTGCACTCTATAGTAAATCGTAGCATCTCTATAGTAGCATCGTTTCGTTTTGCGTTTCCATAAAAAACTGCTTCAGGTATTTCTGTGGGTCTCCAGATACTTATTCATTTAGTCGCTATGTCTTCAATGTGGGGGCTGCTAGTTTCCATCCGATATTCATTTTTATTGACTTGACTAACATCAATAGACCCCATGTTATCAATAATCTTTTATGAACCAATGAGTTACAAATCAATAACAAAACATGAAATGCTTAATTTCTAATTTGTGAGAGCGTTTTGTAAATGAATAAAGGAAAATGTAAACAAATAAATAGCAAAACGGTCCAATAATAAATTTCCAAATATGTAGCATTTAACGTATTTACATTTAAATTTAAAGCAATCCTAAGTTTTTACTTTAGGAGACACAAAACCCCCTCTGCCAAACATGAAGTCTCATTTCTAAATATGAGACATTAGAGGAAAATATGATTGATGCTGCACGCTCAATTTAGCGATTCGTCAAACCGAGGGCAATGAGGGGGTGCGCGTGTTTGTACGCATGCGTCTCTTGACTGCGTTCATTAACTGCTGTATTCCTCATCTGTCAGACTGACTGAAAACAATCAAAGCCTCCATAAAGCCAATCACCGCGGCGCGTTCCCGGGGCGCCGTCGCGCAATCAGCCGCTGATTAGGGAACCCGCCGCCCTCCTTCAGCCGCCAGCGGGGGTTAATTCGGGCGTCAGATGGTGTCGCTGAGGGCCACGGAGAGGGGAATGAAAACGTGAGCAGGATGATATTGCGCGGATATAGGCGACCTGTCAATCATTTGGGATTCACTGTAAAGGCTTCAGAGATGCTTTTCATCTCTCTCTCCTCCTCGTGCAGGCCTCCGATAATCTATTTAAGCCAAATGCGAAGATGCGTCAATTAAATCCGACTGGTTGGAAATGTTGGGTATGCGTCTACAACAACATTGTCGTATAAATAATAAACGCAACGTAGCCTACATACACAAAACATAATGCATTTATATTGCATGCTGTATTTCTGCCTAACACCCCTGATGAAGAAAGCAAACCATTAAAGAAAATGTTACATCATTTATTGGGTTTAATGGAAACCTAATTTGGTCTCTGTGGGTCTCTACTTTAATGTGGTTTTATCTGGTGGATGGTAACTAACTACAATATTAAATTCTACTGATAGGCCCAAAACACACTATAAAGAAGAATGTTGTACTGGTTTTAATGGTAGCTAATATTTTCCATTACACATCAAAAGCTTATTATGAGGGATTTTCCCGTTTATTTAAGAGCATTTTATTTCATATTGATTTTAGCAAAATAATTGTATCTGATAATGTATTCCGTTTTCTCATTATTTATGTAAAATGTACCAAGAAATAATTCCACTAATCAAATGTTTACAAAGTGTGGTTTAGTGTATGGGTAAAGTGGGCGGAGTTCAGTGTTTCTGCGCATATGCGGATGTGATACTTTGTAAAGTTGAGTTTAGTTTACTTTTCACACTCCGTCACACTTCACGCTCCGTCCGAGCAGAGAAAACAGAAATAAAGTCCACCGAGGTAGGATGCTGCTTTATTAAATATTATATTTGACCTGAGGAAACGAAAAGTCCAGAAGCGCCAAAGAAGCGCTCGGTTCATAAGGAAAGTTTAATGAAAGTTTGTAACTTTGCCAGTACTACTATTAAATCCCGTTTCACACATATGTCGATAAATGTAGCAGTTCGGAAACCTTTGTGTTTGTTATAATTTGTTTGTTTTGATTTGGGTTTATGTTTGTTTACATTCTGTCCAGTCTGTGGCCGATCCCGCTTAACAGATGTTTAGTAAACTGTTTTTGTTATCCCAGTTTGATGCGCAACAAAGGTTGCCAAACTGACAGCTGATGGCCATAACGACACAAGAACGTTTCAGGTCGTGTAGTAAAATGTTGTATGAAAAGATCGCTGATAGAGAATGCCAGTGTCCATATAAAAGGTTTTCTGTGTAAGTAGACAACTAAAGTTTTTTTCTTCTAGTCATGCAACATGTTGCCTAGTCTATATGGTGTAATGAAAGTGGTACATTGCAAAAGGTCTCTGCACTTTCTTATTTCTGCTTTTAACGTCTGACACGTAAGCCAAGAATTTCCCACTGTTTGTCTTTGTCTCTTGACACAGGCCTGTGTTTGTAGGGCAGTTGCAAAAAGGTTCTGCCTAATAGATCATATTTATTCCTTACAGCCTGTCATGAGTAACTTGAGCAAAAGTGAGCGAAAGTTTTAGAGGATCTGAAGGGCAGGGCTGGGAGAACAGATGACGCATATCTGTGAAAAAAATGTCATCCCCCCAAAAATGCCATTTCCAATCTGTATGACATACTTTCTTCTACAAAACACACAAAAAAAATATTTTGAAGAACACTGGTAACCAAACTACATTGGACCCCATTGACCTACAGCTTATAGACACAAAACGTCTAAATATCTTCTCTTCTTTCGTGTTCCACAGAAGAAATAATCATATATAGATTAACCACACGAGGGTGGATAAATGATGACAGAATTAGTATTTTTTGGGGTGAACTACACTGTATAACGTCGCTCTAGTTTTGCAGCAGGTTTGCCAGTAACTTACTTTAGATTTAATATACATTACCGTTTTAAATATAAACTTACCTAGTTCTTATATTTTCTTTCTTGAAACGAGACTAATTATAGGTCACTTTTCTTGTTATGTAAATGTATCGTAATTTAAGAAGTTTTAAATATTTTTACCTGAAAACAAGACAAAATTCCTTTGGAAGAATGTCATTTTTTTGCTGTGCTAATGCCAGTAATGACACCAGTCTCTTCTTGCTCATTTTCAATCTCAAAAGTCAAAGTGTTTTAATTTTGATTAAAGTAAAGTTTAACTTAAATTGTAATTAAATCTGCTGTACTTATAGTTTTGCCAGAAAATAAAAAAGTAAAGTTTTACAGTGTAGCTATCCCTTTAAAATAACACATTCCTGTCACGTCTAGTCAAAATTTGATAATAAAAACGTGCAAGCATTTTTAGCTGTCATGATGATGCGCTCTCTGAATTTTGTTGTGTCGGTGTGAAGTTATCATGCGATCTAAGATCATTGTGTAATTCTATTTTGTCTGCAATAAGTTCTTAAAATAAATTCCTGTTTTCTCAGTGTCTTATGTTATAAATTATTAAAAAAAATCAATTATATTTAAGGCACTTTTTGTTGATTTCCAGGATTAAAAAATCACAAGTACTGAATGTGATTTCTCCATGTGGAATATGATGCCTGTATCCATCTAAAGGCACCTCACTGTTTTCACAGGGCATGATAAAGAAAATCATTTTGTACAATCTATACACTTTTTTTAACAGTTTTTTTTTACAGATGGCCTCCACGGCGTGGGGTCACCTCACTCTGTTGATTGACAATGGCACTGCACACGTGGACAACAGCAGCTGTTTCAGTGCCATGCAGAGCACTGTGCTGAAGGGGGTGAATTTTGGAGGTGTGCCCATAGTTCTGCTGCTAGACTTCATAGTCTTCCTGGTAGGTTCTCTATGCGTGTATGACAGAATGACCCATGAATCATTCATAGTCAGTATGGATCTAATTGGCTCACAGATTCAGTGGTGTGATGATGTAATCGCTTGCTGCTGTGTACCTGTGTCCAGGTGCTGCTATTGGCTTTTACTGTGATCAGAAGGAAACTGTGGGACCACGGGAGACTCGCACTTGTTGCAGAGACTGAAGGGTATGTGACATGGAAACACAATTTATTTTTAATAAAATAATATTTGATTAAAAAAAGGGGTTATTTTCTATTTTAACACATCCTTTGTAGCTTCAGCGATGCCAATAAACGGCGTCTCAGTAGAATGGTGTCATTCATGAGCGTCGATGAGCCGGAGTATGAGAGGGTGAGTCTAAAAACCATCCTCATGACATCATGACGTGATCAACATCATCATCTTCATTAGGGCTGTCACAATGTCATATTTTCAAGATCATCGCTGCCAATCGAATTCACAATATAATCTCAATATCTATAGAATTTTTTTAAATAAACAGATTATGTAATGACTCTGATTTGGTGTTTTCTTGTTTTGGTTCATAAATCCCACTTCAATATCAAGAATAGACATCATCACTAGATAACATTTCTGATATCTGAAATTGATTGATATCTGTGATTTAATTTGAATGGCATTGTGATATCAAACTAGTAAAATTTGCAATCATGGATACGCCTAATTGTGTATTTTACTATTAAACTTTTTTTTTTATATCAGGAATGTATTCCTAATGATGACGTCATTGTTGATATTCACATTTTTACTAGTGAAAATCAATAATTATAATTTAACTTATAAAAATGTAATTGTTGATATGAAACATTCATATCCTAAGAATAAATTAATCTCAGTTTGGCTTGCCATAAATTTAGTGAGGCAGACTAGAGAGAGAGTTTTTGACCGGTTTGTAAACTTTTAAAGGATGCTGAATTTCTTACATATTAACACAGTACTGATAATCATAGTGATTAAAACAGTATATTGTGACACCCCTAATCCTCATGATTGTCTTCCCCATTTCATGTAGGGTTGCTGTTCTTGGCTCATCTTCATCATTAATATGGAGTGAGTGAGGTTGCGACGCACTGATGTTTCACTCTGTTGTCATATTTTTAGCCAGAATGCTTTTGCTGTGTACTGATGTTAGATGGTCAATTATAAATAAGTTCAGTAAGGGAAAGGTTGAGAAGTGGAAGTTCGTGAAATACAGGAAGTATAACTTGAATAAAGTAAGTAAAAGCAAACTCTGTGTGTACAGTGAAACTCTGGTGCAGGAGAGATGTGGTGTGGATGCAGTACATTATCTGTCCTTTCAGAAGCATCTGATCATTCTGCTGTTGCTCATCTGTGTGCTGTCTGTGTCGGTCATCCTCCCAGTCAACCTGTCTGGTGACCTGCTGGGTAATGTCACGTATATATCACTCACACAAAAAAATGAAGTCTTGTCTGATATAATAGCTCTCAAATGAAAAATTGACCGTTTTCTGTTCCAGGCGATGACCCGTACAGTTTTGGAGAACCACTATAGCGAATCTTAAGCGGGGGTATGCATGTGTGCACTGTGTTTATATTATAGAAAGCACACAGTAGATGTTTAAAGTGTGGTTTGGTGTTGTGTTTTCACAGTAATAACCTGCTTTGGCTACACACAGTGTTTGCTGTTCTTTATCTCGTGCTCACCGTGGCCCTTTTGAGACGCCACACGTCTAAAACGAAGGGAACGAAAAGAGAGATTGTGAGTTGTTCTCCCTCTCGTTCACACACACACACCGAGATGTTTACTGTCAATTTAACAGAAGTTTATTTTTTCATAGGCTAGAAACACACTGTTTGTGAGTTCTGTTCCCACTGCGGCCAGTGCTGAGAGTATAAAAACTCACTTTATGTAAGTGAAAACACGTTTATCTGTTCCTCCAGATATGTTTTCCCTTATCTTTGTCATTTTACATTACTACATAGTTTTTTTTCCATTCAGCATAAAAGTCATGATGTGAAAGTCATGATGTTCATGATGTTTACAAAATGTGGGTGGACCCGTGAGATTGCAAAGTCAGAACGCCAGTCAGATGAAAAAAATTTATTCGTAACTTATCGTTGAGTGTTTTCACAAGAATCGAGGAACAATACAGATGCAAATCATTGTATTTGTAAATAAAGACACTATGCATAAAAGTTTCAATGTGGAATAAATATTTATGTTTGGGAAATATCCCGTTTCGCAATGTTCTCAGAAGTAAAATAGGTTTGAATGTCATGTTATGTTGACTTAAAAGTGATGATAACATGTCTTGTTTACTTACTGCGAATGCAGGGAGGCGTACCCTACCTGTCAAGTGACTGACGTCAACTTGTGCTATGATGTTGCCAAGCTGATAGAACTGGCCAAAAACAAAAAGCATGCAGAAAAAAACCTGCAGCATTACCGTAAGATTCTGGATCGGTACGGGCGACGTGAGGTCATCAATCCTCAACCCTGCAGTCACTTGTGCTGCTGCTGTCACTGTCAGAGATGTGAATACGTAAGTCGTGAGAGATTCACTATAATCGGTCTTGAGTTTTAAAATGAAATTTGTTTTAAAATGTTGAGTATTATGTGTAGGTAGATGCTATAGAATACTACAGCTCACAGGAGGCGGCTCTGGCTGAAGAGCTCAATAGACTGAGAGATCATGAACTGCTGTCTCCTCTCGGAATGGCTTTTGTGTCCCTCCAGAACGAATACATGGCATCTTAGTAAGTGTTTCACACGCTTTATCCTAGTTTGCTTTCTAGTTAGTCACCCCAAAATAAAAAATAAACATCTTTCATCTGTGGAACACAAAAGAAGATATTTTGAGAAATGTCTTGGTGGTTTTGTGTTCATACAATGGAAGTCAGTGGACTCTAATGTTGTGTTGTTGCCAACATTCTTCAAAATATCTCCTATTGTGTTCTGCAGAAGAAAGAATGGGATACAGGTTTGGAATGGCATCACTCTATATATAGCTGAAAGAACTTTCATCTTTGGGTGAAAAATGCCTTTTTTTAGGCACTATAGATGCCAAACTAGTCGGCATATTAAACTGGCCTGTGGTTGTTCCCTCACAGTATTCTGAAAGATTTCAATGCTCTGGAATGTGGAGGCAGGGCTCAAGAAGAAATGTCTAGAGGAATTAAATGTGGCTGTGCCCGGGAGCCACAGACGTCCTCTCAGAGCGCCGAGCTGGAGGTGCGAAGATGGCGAGTGACCTACGCCCCTAACCCACACAACATCTACTGGTGAGTCCAATCAGCATCTTTCAATGTGAAATCAGTAATGTCATGTTTTTTTCGTGTCTAATAAAAAACATCGCTCTTTCGATCCCCAGGGAGAATTTATCCATACGTGGTTGGCGTTGGTGGTCGCGTTGCCTGTTGCTGAATTTCTTTCTCTTCATCCTCCTCTTCTTCCTCACGACACCCTCCATCATCATCAGCACCATGGACAAGTTCAACGTCACCAAGCCTATTCACTATCTGAACGTATGTGACTGAACGACACGTACAGTGATGAATGCACAAGTAGATGAGTGCAGTTAGGATGAGACTGTGTGATGTGTTTTCAGAGTGCCATTATCAGCCAATTCTTCCCAACTCTCCTGTTGTGGACCTTCTCAGCCCTGTTGCCTACGATAGTCTATTACTCTACCCTGGGAGAAGCCCACTGGACTAGGTAGACCCTCAAACACACACACACACACACATAAAAACATGCTTAATAATGCTTGCGTGTGTTTGTGTGTGTGTGTTTAGGTCCAGTGAGAACATAAGCATGATGTACAAACTTTACACCTTCCTGGTTTTTATGGTGTTGATTTTGCCGTCACTGGGTCTTACAAGGTAAGAGCTCTCTTTCTCTAAATCTCCCCCTTTGTTCCCTCAGTCTCTCGCTCTCGTTTTCTCTTTCTTTTGCCCTTTCTTTGTCATTCTCTCTTTATCTCTATGTTTATGTTTCTCGCTCCCTCTCTCTCTCTCTCTCTCTCTCTCTCTCTCTCTCTCTCTCTCTCTCTCTCTCTGTTTTTCGCACGGTTCTGGCTTTCTTTGTCTTAGATCACCATCTGCTGTGTTTCCCCCTCAGTCTGGACGTGTTTTTCCGCTGGTTATTTGACTCTCGGTCCGAGGGGAAGTTAAGGTTTGAGTGAGTATCGCATCAGTTTTTTTTAAATATCTTCTGTTTGGTGACGTGCACAAACACATGTGATAAATGCCCCTCTCTCTTCCCTCAGGTGTGTGTTTTTACCCGATCAGGGGGCGTTCTTTGTGAATTATGTCATCACAGCGGCACTGGTGGGCTCTGGCATGGAGCTGCTGCGGTTGCCAGGGTTACTGCTGTACATCGTGCGCCTGGCACTTGCACACTCGGCTGCCGAGAGGAAATGCGTCAAACAGGTCGGCCGGTGATATTGATATTCAGAATGTCCTGAATACAACCCAAATTTGAGAAGAAATAAAAATACTGATCTTCTTGTAACTTCTTCTCTCCGTAGAGTCAGGCATACGAGTTTCAATATGGAGCGATGTACGGATGGACACTTTGTGTGTTCACGGTCATCATGGCGTACAGCATCACTTGCCCTGTCATCGTCCCCTTCGGTCTGATTTATGTATTTGGTTATTTTGTTCTGTACGCTGATGTACGTGACATTCCGTTAATGTTCAGATTGTGTGCAGGTCTGCTGTACCTCTTACTCAAACACCTGGTGGACAAACACAACCTGTACTTTGCCTACCTGCCGGCCCGCCTTGATCGACAGGTTCACCTGGGAGCTGTCAATCAAGCGCTGGCTGCACCAATCATATGCTTGTTGTGGCTTTATTTCTTCTCTGTGATCAGGACAGGTAACTGCTCAAACATACATTTTATTTGGACGTGTTTTGTAGTGCATTGCCATGCGTACAGATGTTTTCTGCTGTTTCTGCACAGGCTTCATGGCAGACACGTCTTTGTTTACATTGGTGGTTCTGTGCTTGACCATTTTCATCTGTATAAGTTACACCTGCTTCGGACACTTTAAATATCTCAGCCCTCACAACTACAATGTAAGCTGACATTTCTTTTGTATACATTTTTATTCACAAGATGTTATTGCTGTTAAAGTGTATGTGTGTTATTTATACATTTAGGTAAAAGAGGAAGATGAAGATGCTAAAGATAAAGCCGCAGAGAGCTCACCATCATCGGCAAGTTTCATATTTGGCTTTATTTTTTACGTTGCATTTTGCATTAGAGATGATCAATAGTTAACTGCATCTCTCTGACTTTTTAGGTCTATCTACCCAAAGTTCTGAACCCAGACTCATCGTCAAAATCTCCTGATAGGGGCAGTCAACATCAATCATACGGCACAACGGATATACACCCGCCCTTCCTCCACACTGAGGAAGAATGTCCTGACTCGGATATCTGACAGTGTCAGTAAAAGCATCCTATGAGAGGACATCGGTCAACACGCCAACCAATCACAGCTGCTCTTCCACCTCAGAAGGAAATGGCCAAAAAAGGAACCTGAACGGTGCCGTTGTTTGCAGGTTGTGAAAAGTTGTGGTATTTATGGATAAACATACTGAAAATTAAGAAATATACTACAAAGTATGTTTGGAGAACAAGTCCGACTCAAAGTGCTTTAAATGACTTGAATAACATTAACTGAAACTGCCAAATACGTTTTTAATGGACCATTTCAGAAAATCAATTTTTCCTTTTTTTGTCCATTCATTTCTGTAGTTAAAAACTGCATCACGAATGACGATTTGCTAGATGTATCTTTGCGGTTTTAAAATGCACATGAACACTAGAACAGATGCTTAAACATTGTTACAGTTGATCACACACTTTACAATTATAATATTTCAGAGTTGTGTGTTTGTTTGTGAGAGAGAGAGTTCACATATTGGTTTGGCATCAAATGTTTTTGTTTTAAAGTAAAGTTTTATACAAATGTTAATATATTAATATTGACAGATAAATTGGGTGCGTTTTGTTTAGATATTTTCTTATTGTGTGTGTGTGTGTGTGTGTGTGTGAGAGAGAGAGGGAGAGCTTTTTCAATCTGTGGTCAGTAGGTGGCACTGATGAACTTGTAAAACACACTTTTACACTTCTGTTGAGAAAGAAATTTTACAGAAATGCAATATACGAATATTCTAAATGCATATAAAGGGAAACTTTCACTTAAAGTTTGATGTCCATGTAGTGTGTGTGCGCAAAGACAAATGTGTACAAACATTAGTTCTGTATGTGTTTGTTATATGATAGGAGCAGAAACAACATTATATTTTT
Source organism: Triplophysa siluroides (assembly GCA_006030095.1). Classification (NCBI taxonomy): domain Eukaryota; kingdom Metazoa; phylum Chordata; class Actinopteri; order Cypriniformes; family Nemacheilidae; genus Triplophysa; species Triplophysa siluroides. The sequence continues at coordinate 1,183,190 of VCII01000066.1, forward strand.
TGACCAGTTAGACATCTAATCGTACATAAATAGAGTAGCATAAAGTCTTTAACCGTTTTTTCCCTAGTTTTTGGATGATGAATGAATGAATATCTCCAACCCCGCCCAAATAATGCAGGACACATTTTCGTGACTCATTATCCAGGATTGAGTAAAACGGTCTTACCTTCAGACTTACGCTTAAGTGACCTGCTACAAACTCCAGGGTCAAGGGTTCAGAGACTAAGAATGAAAACCGATCCGATGATACTACCAAGGGACGTACTGGTCCTTGTCAGCTGGTTAATTTTAAATTACTCTTTTTTTTTTTTTGTGCTTTTTTTTGCTTTTTTTTATTGCGCATAAAAACTGTTGGTGTGTAAAGATTTTCCGCTCTTATGAAGCAGTATCAGCTTGTTTTGTAGATAGCAGATCTTGCGTTATATGCACAGTAAAATGCACCCTTTTTATTGTAAAGATTTTTCACATGTGCTTGTTCATATAAATGAATGTAACGCTTGCATGCATTTTTAATAGAAGAATTGAATTCTATGAGAGCCAGAATAATAGTTTTTGTCATATTTGATGCCACTATAAACATTCAGGGTGTAAATGCTTTTCAATTTACTTTACTGAGTTCAACTTTGAGTTCTTACAGATATATCAAGTATATTTTTTAAAGAAATAGTCAGCGTGTTGTTCCATGATGCTGTGAGCGGTTGCTAGGTGGTTATTTACTGGCCCTAGTCAACGGTATCTATCCCTTAACCTAAAATATAGTTTGGTCCCTACAAGATAGGGCCCTTTTTAGTATAGTCACATATATATACCTGATTTATTTGATGTATCATTCATGTCTGTAGCACAAACCGTGTGTGACAAGTTGCAGACCTCATATGTTTAGAACAGATCCCTCATCATAAATATGAATGATGAAGATAGTAAATGTGCTGATCTCAGGTCAGATTTCACTGGAGATTGGGCAAAACTCTTTGGGAACATTTTGGGATATGAAGCGAGTCAGGTGTTGGCAGCTGTGGCAAATCCAGAAATACTGTATTATTTCCGACTCTAGAAGCAGCTGCAGAAGTCCGGATCACTAGGAAAGCGACCAAACCTCATTTTTCCACGTTGAAGGGCCTCTTTGGACACAATTTGTATTCTGTCATGTATCGGCACATCACGCGGTGAATGGTTCGTCTCCAGCTGGCTTCGCTCTTTCATACTACAGGAACTAATTATTGTTACGCTTGTATGCCGTGCCTCAAAATACCCCCAAAGATGATTCATCCCTCCAGTTACACAAACCACGATGCTTTCCCGTCTCATCCCCTCTTTTCAGATGATCCGCATTCGTTTTCGAAGCCTTGATGGATGCCTCTGACCTCTTGACCCGGAGTATGTATGACTGATCTCTGTGCCAGCCAACCACAAAGCCCGACAGCATTGATTTCCCCCTCTGATCCCTCCCTTTTGTCTGCGGGATTATTCCCATGGCAACGCTGGTGGTCTGTAAGGTAACGTTCTTGGAGGCAGCGTCTCGGTGAAAGTAATAGACCCTTGCCAAGCCCTGGGGGTAAACCTTATTCCACTTCACCCAGACGAAACTTTTAAGGGAAAACTAATATTAAAGTTGTGTTTTCTTGCCAGGCGTCTCTTAAGGTTTGCAGAGTTTACTCTGAGAGGAGCAGACAGCCTGAGGACAGAGAGAATTGAGTGAAGAAAGTAAAGAATTAAAGAACGAATACACAGGTTGAGTCTCTGGCGCATAATTATGATACATTTTTGTCATTACAAACCTGTATGACTTACTTTCTTCTACGGAACATGATGGAAGATATTTTGAAGAACGTTGAGAACCAAACAACATTGACCGCCATTGACTTCCATTGTATGGACACAAAACCACCAAGACATTGATCAAAATATCTTATTTTGTGTTCTGCATATTTTTTTTCTTAAACCACAATCCACAACAAGACATCTGGCAACCATGCATATGTGTGTCCAACGACATCCTCCCTCATAACTGCCTCATCTTCATCCTTCCATTTTCTTTCCTGTCCCAAACTTCTCCCTGCGCTCATAAGCTTTCACAGGGGCCTGTGCTTTGTGAGTTATAGCCCAAGGCGGGTGTGATCTTGTTGCTGCTAATCTCCTGTGAATGAGCGCATGTGTCTGCATACGACTGCGTGCGTTTAACTTCAGCGCCGCTAACTCAACGGCTTCTTTGTGCCGAATGGTTCTTTGACAGCACTGTCACTAATCACAGTAATGCAGACACATGAGCCTGCTGACACCCGCACCCCAGAGACCTGCTTCAAGAGCACCAGACTGTTAAGTACTTGACACCTGTAGCGGATGTCGCTTGTCAAAGTTTTTGGTCTTGTGTGTCAGTAACTGCGGGAAAATGCCCACGCTATAGAGCTGACATATAGACCAGAATAAGATATAAACTAGTGTACGACAGTTGTAAAAATGCACAGTGAACTTACATGAAAAAATGATGAATTGTATTTACGATGCTATTTACAACGATTATTAAATTGAATCTGGTAATTGGATTACAATAAACAAAGACTTAAAGAAACATATGTGGGTAATTGCTAGACATGAACTAATGTTAACCAGTGAAATTTTATTGCAAAGTCCCCATGTTGCCCTAACAAATTTATAAAAAAAAAAAAATAGAAATGTTAGCACATGTAAAGCCGGTTTTGGTGGTTTAAAAAGCACAGTGGCTTCTCTACTTAGAAATACATACAGGAAGCGCAGACACACCTGGCAGGATGTGTGTTGAATCTGACCTAATGCCCTTGCATGATGCCAACAGCTTAACTTCTTAAAGTCAGTCACATAAAAAGGTAGATTGGTCTAATTAAACTCTAAAAAGTAAGACTAACTTATTGCTAGTCAGTGAGACCAGTTGTTAAGACCCGGTCTTAACTTAGAGGCTATGCAACTGGCATACTGACATACATAATTTAATCTTAAAGATGTTCGTTTAACATTATGATTTTGACAGGAAATTCTTCTCGACCAGCATGTTAAACCAACATTGTCTTTATTATAAAGTGATCTATACTATAGTATTATTGCGGTTTACTACAATAAATGCTAAAGTGTGCTACAACATCTGGTTGAACTACCTGGGTTAACAGAGACAACATCTGATGAAATTACTATAAATTAACATCAATAAATGCTGTAGAAGAATTGTTTATGTTAACTAATGTAGTTGACCAATTGTTACTGCAATGTGTTCTCTCTTAATCCCATTTTGATTTTTAAACATGCAAAGTTTACTCGTAATTTTATATTTCGACATGCAGAGATTGTTAATAGCAGTTTAGCATTATTTTTATGTGAGCACAAACATTATAATCTCCGTTATAAACCTCTTCTAAACAAGACATTTCAGTTTAGTAGGGCCACCTCTGGCTATGATTCACAGTTGCTACGGCAACAGTTGACTGGGGCTTTTGTTTACACTAGCAACCACAGAGCAACTTGAGAAGGATGCCAGTTAGCCTGCTAGCTTCAGTTAACTGACAAACAACATAAATACTGAGCTTTTATCTATTCTATGTTTATTGTTTTGGAAATATAGATTGATAAGTAAACAGAAATGGATTCTGATAGTCTGCATTATTTTGTGGATTTAGCTGCTGGTAACGGTTTGACTCTGAGCAGTGAACAGAGAGCTTCACTTCAAACCTCTTTGGTCATACTGAAAAAAAACTACAAATTCAGCCGAGTTTTATTCTGGGGAAAGATTTTGGGGATAAAATGTGATTATTTCATCGCCCAAGGGATTGAAGAGGATGAAATGAAGAATAAAAAGACTTTATACAGGTAAGAAATCCTATTGTCTGTTCTTTACATATTGTGTAAATGGCCTGTAATGGTAAAATTACTGTTAGCTAAACATGTACACACAAACGCATACAAACTATAAAATGTAATATATTTCAACATTACAGTAAGTCGATACCAATGCAGTTGTATTAAAGTTTATTTTTAAACTGCATGTCATTTTCTTTTATAAAAAATAATGTAATTTCCATATCGCAATATATGATGATGGATTAAATACTCCTTAGATAATATGCTGCAATTTAATTTTATTGTTTAAAAAATAATTGAACAGCTTAAACTGCCTGGATTGGCACCTGCTTCCCCCCGCCACCGAATCCATGATCGCTGATGTAGAATGTGCAGCAGAGGGGCGGTTCACGGGCGACCCATCGCATGAGTACCAGCACACAGAGATGTGCACCCAGGGCGAGGGAGACGAAACTAAAGAGGAAGAAGTCACGGTGAGAGAGGAGGGGTGGATGGGTGACATGGTGCAGATGTGTCGGTGCAAACAGGAAAAACATAAGAAAAAATGCCTTTCTTGGTCTATCTGCATCACAGACAGTGTTTATTTCTCAACAAAATGCACATTGTTAATCTTCAAGAAGAGAGTTTTTTTTAAATATTTACACTTCGTGGATGAGAGACAAAAATACTCAAACAGTGATGGATGTGATGTTTATAAGGTAACCTTTTGATTTAAAGCAACTGTTAGTATTTATTCGGGTTGTTGGGTGGACTAAACATGGATAAACTTGTTGAATGGGGGCTTGTTAAATGTTAATGGTGCGTGTAATGTGTTTTTGTGTTTTCCGCAGGTAAAAGTAAATGAAGAGAGCAGGCTGGCCGTGACTGTGTTTAACATCGATAAAGATGCGTCTGTTGTTCCCCGGGGTGCATTTATTAAGAGCCCTGGCGGCAAAGTGAAGACAAACCTGAGCTTTAAAGGTTTGCCACAGTCAAACTCTCTCCAGTTGTGTGTTTGTGTGTACAGATAAAAACACTTTCTACCGGAAATTAGTTGCAGCTGTGTGTCTATGCGTTTCCATTCCGCTGGCATCATTTCAGATCTCCAGAGAGATCAATTACAACAGATCCCATCTTCCATAATTCTCCCAAAATATGTTTATCGTTCAATCAGTTGACTTTGATCACAGCTCGTGTTCCTGTTGTCATATCTAGTTTGAACTTTTTTGACATGATCGCAGGTCTACATCCCACAGAGGCCGCAAAACTGCGCAACTACCTGCACTTTCGCGAGCCGGTAAACCTTAAGATGAAATCCATCTTGGAAATGGCAGACCTGAACCCTGCTGTCGACTTCCTCGACCCTCTGAGCGAGGACATTCCCAAAGGTAATTAAAAGCAATTCAAATCTGTCATTACTGTTTTATATTTTTCACAACCCTGGGAACCGCGTCTCCGACTTCTACTTTGTAATTGTAAGGTGAATAACACCTGTTAACACCACCGTACTTTCCAAAAAACCATGCTGACATGCAAATTGCATTTCGAGGGTCTCACCAGCGGTGGGAAATATGATGAGGGTGTAAGAAATGTTCTGTTTGCATGTAGCTTTAGATTTCCAAGAGCAATGACAGATATGATTTGGCAGCTGCCTGTGAACGAACCAAAGCCAAGGAGACATCTGGGGTCCTGTTCGGCAAACTATGATTTCATGTTCTCTTTTTGTTTTCTTTCTGAAACATCAACAATCGGTTTGGATGGTCATAGATCTTTGTGGTTCTTCCCGGCATGTTGGTCAGTTGGGAGCGAGTATCAAAAATGTTATTCGGAAAACCATTCTTTGCTCGTAAATTCACACCAGTGGAGCGCAAGCTTGCTGAAAGGTATTCGTCAAACAAGCTTGGTAAGCTTTGCCTGCCGTCTGCGCAGACTACAGACCGCTATATTGATGCTGCTGTATAGTTCCTGGAGGAATATCTGGTTCTGTTGATTCTTAACTAGATGGCATTATTTTTCATGCCAAGCAAATTACTAATCATTTTAATTCAGTCTGAAAACCAGAAGAATCACCTTCTGCTTGATGTGACCTTTCAAAGATGTAGGATATCAACGATATCTCTCGATCTGACACAGTTTTAAAAGGCAAAGGGTGCTTTGTTGTTTCTCAGAAGAGTTTGAAGACGCGGTCACCATGCTGGAGACGTGCCCAGACCTCCGGTCTGTTCGAAACATCTCAGCTGTTTCATTAAAAAAGGTGATCTGTTCGGATAACAGCTCACCTCAGGCAGTACCCAGTGAGGCCAAGTTGATTTGTTTCTTCTTTAGAAGTTAAATGAAAACGTAGAGCAGGTATTTTAGTTTAGGAGAATTGTACTCCCGTGAGAATTTTTCTCCTCTTGACCACTCAGATGGAAACAATCTAACGGCTGCAGAGGTGAACAGGTTCAGGTTTAAGTAGTGGGTAGAGGATACTAGGAAAGGGTGTATCATGATGAGTGGTATTTACCACCCTCCCCCTTCCACTTCACTCGAGCTTCTCTGAGTTTGGCCCGGACTGGGAAAAGCTGAGATTTCCTAAGTACTTGGAAAGTCAGACAGTTTTGGAAACCGCATGACTCTTTAGCCAGACTGTAATAGATGCATGGGGACGTTTTTATTTACTGCTAATGGAAGTTCCTTTTCCAGTCTGTCAATCTTATATACTGTCATTTTAAGATTGGCTTAAAACTGTTACGCTTGGGGAGTATTTCGTTTTTTCTATATTGCACTTCGACATGCATGTCTGTTTACACATACCTCTTATAGAACTGCTGCTTGTTAAATATTTTGACTTGAATATGTCGACATTTTAATGTTTTATGTTGAATGCACAGTATGATTCACACACAGACTTCACTAGAATTGAGTTTTGCTGTACTGGTTGCTATCCAATAGCAGCAGCTGGATGAATTCAGGGGCCACCCAGACAGACGGACCCCATAATGCCTCTTCTTTATACAAAATTGTGATAATAGTAAGTCATAACTGAGCCAGCTCTTCTGGTTTGGTTTTCCAGATTTTCCTCAACATCTGACACACTATCAGAGTCTGGCTTCTGTCAGTGGTTATGTGTAATGGTTGATACTCTGGGTTCAGTTTATGCTAAATCCTTTCTGCCCTTTTTTCCCTTTGATCACACGGAGCCGGATAATGGCAATCTTTTTCACTGCGTTTACTTTGTGTGTTCTTCTCGTAGGGTCGTGGAGTCTGCAGTTTGAGCGGGGAGGCACCGTTTGTGCGTTACGCAGCTTACTGTGGCTGGGTCTCACTTTCTTCCACGTTCCCCAGACCCCTCAGCATGGATACATCTACATGGGCGATGGACTTATGAATCTTGACCTGCCCTTTATGTTATAGGAGCCAAATGACTTTTACCCTTATTGTGGCATCGTAACATTTTAAAGACAGAAGAAGCCTCTAAACGTGAAGATACAGTCAACTCTGACTTTCACTGTAATTTTCTTTGCTGGTATTTCTTTTTGAGCAAAACATAAACAAATGTGTCAGCTTGTTTGGAAAGCCAAAGTTGCGTTGGTGTTTCATCCCTACGACAGTCACGAAAGCGTTCCTTGCTTTCCCTCCGACACAAACACATGCAAACACAGAAACAGCTGTTGATGAGATAAACAAAGCAATTTTATTTAGACATCTGTCTTTACAGTCATATGAACGTCAACTTTCTTCAAAACCAGAGAGTCACAGGGCTGCACGTACAAGTTCACGTCAGGACATTATAGAGATCTCTGCATTTACGTCTTGATGTTTCAGAGCACTCTAGTTCATCGAATCAGCATCGATTATCAGTCACGTAACCATTTTGAAACAAGAAGAGTTTCTTATCCTGTGCCATAGATCCTTTCTGTCATACCCGTGAAGCAAGCGTCACTGTTTTGATTGGGCAAACAGTTCTGTCCATCAGTGCTTTAAGTATAACGGCTTGGGACTGTATCGGATGTTATTTTTTAAGGCGGGATGTCCTACAGACATTCTTTTCTTGCACCACTTCAGCCCCGTCCTGAAGATGGGCTGCACAGACTTCACAGAGTAACGTGTCAGATACCTGAAACAGAACGTGAGGCATTTTTATTAATGAGTAATTAAACTAAACATAAAATATTGCACATCGAAGGTGTTGTGACAATATCTATTTTCTAATGCTAATGCTAATAAAGCTAAATACCGGTTGAGAGGTGGGTTGGGCTTGGGTTTTGGAACATGACCTTCAGGTAAGCGGGGTCTATGATCTGGAAGAAGACCTGGAATGTAATAAGAAACGGATTTTTAATGATAAAAAACATACAATGAGATCATGATATATGCGCATAAAAAAATACTTTGAGATGACAGAGAGCATCACATGCACAATTAACAAAAACAAATGGGTTTACTTTAAAAGAAGTAGAAGAAAAAGTAATTTATTCAAAATCTCACCTGCACGATGTGCCATCTGCACACATATTGTAATTTTGTTATGTTCCTGAGCACAGAGACCCGTAACACGCCGCGGCAGCATCCCACCATCTGAACGAATGAACTGACTGAGGAGCAGCACGTCCTGTATCACATGTAAGAATGGGATGTGAGATGTGCACATTTAAAGTGACTTCAGAGCGACATCCCAATACAGAATCACATGATTTAACATGTGTGCACTTACTATGTAATTGTACTTGTTTTGTAAGTTCCATCTATAAATAGGGCATTTAGCGGTGGGGTTGGGGGGCTGCGGTCGCTCAGGTGTAGATTCTATAACACCCTCTATCTGTTCAAATAGTGAAAAAGGAAAACACCATTAATATTGCATTCAAGTTCTTTTCAAAGGCATAGTAAACATGTTTTCTTTTGACATATTAATTGTATGACTTTTACAACAAAAAAATAACAAATATTATTTGTAGTAACATATTTGTAGTTTTACTACAAATATCATTATTGTAATGAGATCATAAATAGTGGTTACTTTCATTTTACTACAAATAATGATTCGTTTTGGGAACCAATACAAAATATGATAACTGTTACTACTTACAACTGTCGTCTTGCCTTCTTTCTTTTCCACCACTATAAAACACAACATACACGAATTTAACACATTCTCTAATACAGACGTTTAAAATGAAAGCGTCCACAACACATACACACAGAAAATATTATATTAATATCTAGTTAAGTCTTGCATTGTACCATTATGACAGCTGCATGAGCTTCAAAGACCGATGCTCCGCAAACCTCTTCTACAAGCTTCTGCTCCAACTCACCGTTTCTAAGTCCTCGACACGGAGCACTTCCCAAAACGGGTATCCTGTGAAATAAACCCTTTGGGTTAAAATCGCTTTGAACCGATCTTAGCGCTGTCCTTATGGACTGCATAACACAGCGCGCCGCCATACTTTCTTTGACCTTCTCTTCCTGGTTGATGACGTATTTCCGCTTACAAGTCAAAAGCACTCGATGCCGGCGGTCAATTTGGTGAATAATGTTTGCGAGTGTGGTCTCAAAAGATAAATAATGTTTATAAACGCATGTCACATTTATCAGGTTTTCGAAAACACCAATTATTTATTGCAATTTTATTGACAATACAAGCTTGTTTTAACAAGATAGGAGGTTCATTTTCATCTTGCAAGATGTCATGATTTGATGTAAATATCTTCAGAAAGGCTTTTTTAGCCAACTACAGTTTGTCATTGTATGAGTTATGTCATGTCTAATTCATGTTTTGAGGATATTGTGAACGGTGTGAATTTCAGGAGAAAATACAAGACTTTAATGGTCACTTTATGGTAAGTTTTAAAGAATGAGCTTTTGCAGGGCTTTTATGTATGTAGGCCTATATTTAACTTGGCTTTACACTTCAACTCACCTACTTTACCTGAAATTGCCCAACTTTTAATTTTGATTAGTTAAAACAACTTTAAATAGTAAGTTTAAATGACTTGTAAAAGCCATTTTGGTAACACTACATATAGGGGGCAATTCTCACTATTAACTAGTTTAATTAACTATTATTATTATTGGCATATTGGCTGTTTATTACTTATAAAGCACATATTCTGCATGACCATACTCTACATTCCCAATACCTAAACCTAACAACTACCTTAGTTTCTATTAATAAGCAAAAAAGTAAGATTTTATTGGGGGAAAAGTCGTATTTAATGGTTTGTTAATAGCGAGAATTTCCCCATATACTGAAGTGTGACCGCCATGTTGAGTATGTACAGCAGTTATACGATAAAAAAAAAAGACCAGAGCCAAAGGATGTTAATCTGACTACACAAATGAATTTTCTAGAAGATGTTTTTAACCAAAACGTGCTTTTGTTTGTGAATGCCATGTTTGAAATACTCAGAATGATGCAATCAGTCACTGATCTGAGACTTTTCATATGTAATGGTTTGAAATACTTACTGTACAATTCAAACAACACCGGCCAACCTAGCCTGCAGCATATATGTCATCGTGTGTAAGTGAAAGCATTAAAAGGCAGGAATTTACATCTTTCTGTGAAGTTTTAGCCTAGGGGCAGTGTAGTATGAAAATGTTATTTGGCTTTTAATACAATGAAATATCACCCAGGAACTTCGTTACATCTCGTTGAGAGTTTCACGGATGTAAAACTGCATTGGTTTTTCAAGTATCCTAGAATTGCTTGAGATACGAATTCTTTTCATAAATCATATTCATAAATCCAGTAGAGCAGAGAAGTAGGATTCAGGTTACAGTTTTTCTATGAGCCAAGACTTTCTGTCTGAATTTATGAGTGTTTGCGGTCTGGAAATACTTTTCTGCCAGATGTTTCCAGATTTTCACAGTGTGTAAAATTCATTGATTTGTGTACTTAAAGAGAGAAATAATATATCACCAGTGTCTTGATGGGATATGACTATTCAATAATCAAATAAGGTGTTAATATGGGATATTTTTTAGACGTTAGGCATAAAATTGTTTCACACTTTCAAGCAGTCGAGCGGTGATGTAGACAAGCTGTACATTTTCCCAGCTGCTTTTAGGAAGTTTATAAAAAAAACAAATCAACACAGCAACATGTCCCGACTTATTCGTATAATGACTGCAGGTGTTCTGCCTTGGGTTTGTGTTTTTTCTTATTGCGGCAGTATATTCTTTTCCCAACCCCCATGTCCCTCATTTTAAAAGATTTTTCGGACACTTTCAGATTAACATTGAGATTATATAAAGTTCACATAATTTGAATGCATCTTGACGTTTTTTGTTCTTTTATTTTATTCCCAGTTGCGTTTGTAAAAGAGAAAACCCATAGTGGTTTTTGAATCTCCATAAATAACCTTGCTTCTTACCAACGGTACTTGATAAAGTAGCCACAAATTGGTTTGTGGATCCCCTCATTGTATGCTCACAAAGTTAAACCTTTTTTATACCAGTGAGTGAAGTTACGTAATAAGACTTTCTTTTCCCCTCAGCTCATTTTTAAAGGAAATGGGAAAACCCGACCACCTCTTGCACAGTCCTTGGCAAATATCTCAATAGCGCGGATGGTAATTGAAGTGAACAAGGTCGCGTCTTTAGTGAGCAAGCACATAAATTCACACGGATGGTTATTAGCCTTGTAGACTGGCGCCCCTTGGATCTGGTGGTTCTTTTGAATTTCTGACACCTTTGTTGAAATTATTAGTGTGTGAATAACAGCTCCTCTTGTACTTTCACACAAAACCAGTCATTCAGAAAGCCCTTATGCCCTCTGATTGTTTTCGTGCCTTTCGTTTCTGATTAACTGATGAAAACAATGCCTAAATTCCTGAAAGAGGTCAAGATGTCCAAAGATAGGGCAAAGATTTTATTAAAGCATTTTGGCTTTATAACAATGATGAGATTGTATCGTGGGAGCAACATGTTCGGACACCTTTTTCCATTAACCTAAAATACTGTTTCTACGCCATTTGTGTATTTGTAAATTATACTTTTGTAATTTATACGAGCAGTAAGTATGAACGCTTGTAAAGCGATGATCCTGTGTGATGTTATGTGGAAAGAACTGTGTGTGACAGCACATCTCTATCTCCACATTTACTAATACAAGTCACTTGGATTTAACTGAACTCGATAGTCAATATTTAGCTTGTTTTGGGATGTGAAATGCAGGAGCAGGCAAGCAAAGAGGATTTGTAGTATTTTGTGAATGTGCAAGAGTAGGTTGTGCTCGACAAAGCCGGCATTGTTTCTCACGACTCATTTCTTTGCAGTCAAATTCCCCGCAAGTGCTGTCGAAAAAAGCATTTAAAGTGTCCGGCCACCTTGTCGTGGGCTTTGATATTTAAATGAAACATGGAGTTCCCTACACAAGCCCAGTGTGTACCGGGAGTAAATCAGATCCCTTTCAGATGATGAAAAGAGTGTTCCTAACATAGACAGAGGTGCAGGACAATGGCTTCATGTTGTTTTAGTGTCACGGTGAAAAGTTATGAGTGTGCACGGCAGGTTAGTGCTGAGGTGATGAGCATGATTGGAGGAAAGCCATGTGGAGGTCATAGACAATATAACGGCTGACGCAGACAACAGTATCGTCTGTGGAATTAAAACACCGGTCATAAGGAAATCGTCCTTTTTGTGTGCAGGTGCAAAGCAGCCATGTGTCTTACTATAATTTAGGTTTATTGCACCCTAAAACACACATGAACGTGTACACAGACACGTTTTAAGTTCTGCATTACTACACAATCCCACACACACTCAAACAGTGTTTTACTACAGACCTCATTCATCAGAAAAGTCTTTTCAGACACTTCCCTGCTTGTCTGAGTCCAGATGGAGTGATAACATGAATGATAGCATTCATAATATCCACAATGTGTATTCACGGTCCCCCGTCCGATCAGAAATCTGGGATGCAGCGCGCTGCCAGCGACGTGAAATTTCACCCATCCGCACAGCAACAAATGTCTCTCTTTCATCCCTTCCTCACACACTCCCTCCCGCCATTGCTCTCCTTCTCTCTCTCTCTCTCTCTTTTTCTCGATCCCTTTCTTCTCCGCTCCCACACTGAAGCCAGGCGACTGGAGAGGCTTCGGGCGTACGTGCGGAGTGGCAGAGACTCACTCAAAGAATCAATGTGCTTTTGGAAAAGCCTCGGGAGATTCAGGCCTCTCCATGGTCCCTCTCGTAGTTCTTCTCTGTCCAGACATCCGCCAGCCTCTCGGCTCATGTACCCTTTTTATTCTCTCACTTCCTCTCGGTCTATGTCTCTCTCTACACCTTTCTTTCTTTCTTTCTTTCAGGCAAATATATGCATACGCTTAGTTGAAATCCAGTGGCCCCATTAGCGTTAATGTCATGCAAGGTGCATCCCAGTCAACACAATGGCCGCTGGACTCCCGAGAGCTCGTAGGGTTGGAAAGAAAGCATTCAAGCTTTTTGTTGTCTTTCCCACGTCGGTCGATTGAGTTGCTGGTGGTCATTCACCTGAGTTGAACTCGCTTTTTGTCAGCAAATGTTTTGACATGTAAATTCAAACTATTTCAGTGTGAGAAATTAGACAATCTAATGCCTTAAAGTCATCTCATGACGAATGATTCTTCTGACTTTGCAGAGCAAAATATAATACTGGAAGATTTATATCCTTTGTCACATGCAATAAACCATCAAATGACATTTATGCGGCAAATACTTTTATGGTCACTTAATGTATGTCAGAGAGATATCTGGATCTAGCTTATAGTCATTGAACTCTTTGGAAATCCCAAGTCTATTTTGCTGCGCCTAAAGTGTCCAAAAGGGGGTAGTATAATAGTTTCAATAACGTTTAGTTGGTATTGTATAATTTTCTCACTTCTGCTATCTGCAAATCTGTATTGAGGATATGTGCCAGACACAAGACATTAGTCAGAAAATAAAAAAGGAAACGAATAATATTGGAGTCACTTACATTCCTTCATAATACGTTTTAATAAGCCAGCGTATTCTTCCGTTTAAATGCATACACAGATCTTCTACAACTAAACATCAATGTCATCAGCGTTTGGGAAATTAGTGATGCTATACTGGAAACCATGTGCTTAAGAAAATGTGCCATTGACAGGCTCCTACATGATGTAAAACTTTATTAACGCTGCATTGTTTTCGTTATCACAGTGACCTTTATTAGCCCCCAATTTATCACGCCTGTGTCAACACAACGAAAAAAAGGAAAAAACTAGTCTACAGTTTGTAACTCTGAAGGACACTCCATTCACATACTTGCAGCGCATTGTGTGTGTCTAAGGTGGAATGCTGTGAATAAACCCTGCGCCTGTTCACCTCTCAGCTGGTGGTCATTCACTTCCACAAACTTGACATCGTCCAGCCTTGTGTAAATGTAGAGAGGGAAAAGCAGGTAGTCAAGTGCTTCTTATGTCGGAAGTTTATGCCTAATTGGAAGACATGCTGTTACAAAAAAAGGGGAAAAACAAAGCTGCAAACATCAAATACCAGATCCCAGGGTTTTACAGCTTCGTTGGCCTACATCTTTTTTCCACGTTATTTATTTTAGTTTAGCATTATACTGATTTTCTCTACATCTCGTATCATTCAATCCCTGGCCCTGAGTCATTCTGAGTAAATGCTTAAGATTTAAAGAATATTGTTATTTGTGTTGTGTTTTTTTTATGTAGCCTGATGTTTCTTTATCACAAGGCATGGACTGGACTGACTGGGCCTGATGTTAGGTTACATACAACATGACATTAGTTATTGTTGAGACTAACATCAGCAGACCAAGAGGAATTTTCCACCAGCAAGAACCCAAAGCTTTGTTTCATTTATCTATTAGTTTATTGCCAAAACAGTGGGTTGAAGTCGGTCTTGGACCAGCGTTTTAGTATGCCAGCTGTTCAGTGTTTATCTTTCATTTTGTTTCATCTTCACCTCAGAGATGGATTCTTGTACCTATGCACCATGTGAGCTTTTGCCCGCCGTCTGTGGAAAGGTGCTCACCATCTTGTGTATTTTGAGAGTTAAACTTGTTTTAAAACTTTCCATTTTTTTCTTGCAGTGTTTGATGTTTTTGCTAATATTTAGTTTGAAGCACTGAAGGAACGCTGACACTGAGATGAACCCTGCTGCGTTCGATCAGTGGGGTTTGTTTGGCTGCTTTTGAGTAAGAGGCACAAATGTTTGGCTTTTCCTCTCTTGCGTGGTTCCTCCCAAGGATCGCTCTCCGTCCGAGCGATGTCCAGTTGAAGCAGAACATTTTCATAAAGGACTGGATGCTGCCAAGCTGGTTGGTGTCACGCTGCTTGAAGAATCTCCATTGTGTTTTCTTATTCGCTTTGACAAGTATAACTAACACTCCCGCACTTGCATCACTCCCTGGAGGAATGGGCCATTCTTTATTCTATCATTTTTTGCACTTATTGTCAAGTCAGCTGGAAGTAATAATTTGGTTTTGTTTGTTTTGGACAGTGATCAATAGCAAATATCTGAACGTAGATTCTCATTCGAGCAGAAAAGGCAGACCTGTACTGAAATGCATGGAGAAATATGTCAAATTTTGATTTATAACTCCCCTCCCCAGAGTTTCCAGTGAACATGATGCATGATGTTGATGACTTTCTATTGCAAATATAGATGTGCAACTCCTGCCAGTCCTTAGTAAAAGGGCAGATGTCAGGCGTTATGAGGCAGACTAATCACCTCGTGACGTATAGCCAGCTCTTATAAGAGGACGTCTGACTGTTTTGAGTTTAGAGCACACAATGTTTTTCACATTTTGGGTTTCTGTTTTAAGTTTCTGTGAAAGCTGCATTTCATAACGTTTGCTTCTGTATTGCCGTCACTGTTTGAACCAAAATGACTTTGCGTACTTATCTTTGCGTGGGTTGAAGTCACACGTGACCCTGTCTGTGAAAGCCAGACTAAAGTCTCATAATCTAACAATAAGATTAGAAGCATTGAAGTTTGATTTCAATTATTAATTCTGTATGATTTTAATCTTTGACATGGCCTTATTAAAGTCAGTATTGAAGATATCAAGGTAAGATTTTCACAACATGTAGGAAGATTTTATGTGGAAGACAGTAAATCACAGAAGAATCACTGGGTTTCACAGGCAGGGTCACAAAGGATGTCAAACTGACATTTTCTGCTAAATCGTACCCGACACCTCACCTTATCTTACAACTGAAAATACGTGTAAGGTTAGAAGACACAGATTTTGATATTTAATGTACTGTCTCAATAACTCATTTTTGTTTATCAAAAAAGTTACAAGTTTCAGATTTAAAATTAATTGTGATGTTGCCGTGTGAGGATGATGTGAAGAATTATTTTTAAAATGAGCAAATTCAATTATAAACAAACGTATATGTCTGCTGATGTGATTGTTGTTGTAACCCTTGGAAGTATTTGATCATTTATGCACTTTCAGTGCACTTGATCACTCTCGAAATGCTTACAAACCTTCATCATTTTAAATTATTGTTTTTATCATTTTAAATAGAAACTAGCAGAAGAAAGTTTGTAGACTTTTTAAGTTCTTATTCTGATTCACACCCTCTTGACTGCCTTTTCCCTCAGACATCGGTGTCATTGGGTGGGTGGCATTAGGGGAGCACACATCAAACGCTCGCCTCGCCCTTCAACATGAGATCTGCACAACCTACAGTTTTCTACTGTACGTAGCTCCTTCCATCACATCTGTTTAGAAGTGCATGGGGAGTTGTGATTTAACTTCAATTTAACCCAGATATCTTTCCAGGATATTTAAAATAAACTGTACGTGTCTCTTTCCATATGCAGTTGTTTTGAGTTTAAGAGCGGACTGCATTAAAACGCCGATCTTGTGATGGATCTGTTCAGGACAATCGCTAAATATTCACTAGACCCCTTGTGTCTGCCTTTCAGAAGCAGATAAAGTAACGAATGCTTGACACAACACTGAGATGAGATTGTGTCTAAAAAGCGAAAGCTGTTACAGTTGCATATGTTTCTGATCAGTGTTCTGGGCATGGAGCATTAGCCTGACAGTAAGTACTTCACAATAAAAAGAGTTGTACAGAACTGAGACAAGTTTTAAGTCTCTACAACTCTCTGCATGGCTGATTCATGTGGACTAGATCCTGAGACAGCGTTGTATTGTTGAAACATCAGTGTATATTATTTTTGTGTTTTTTGTTTTTGATTTAAATATTTTTTATTTTCTATTTAAATATAAGATATATAGTTTCGGTCTAAGGGAGAAAATACTGTACAGAATATTTCTGAAAACAGATAAAAAAGCAAACATTTTAAATAAAATGTTTAGAAGAAAAGCAGATTGAACCAGTTGGTTTCCCCAAATAAAAAGTTGCTTCATCAATTAGACATTGCAAAGATTTGGAAGCCAAATTTACCATTGGCGATGAGTTTGCACATTTGCAATGGTTGTAGTTTTTTTATTGGATCTTATTGTATTAAAAATGAGATTACATGTAATGTAACACGTATATATTACATGTATGTAAGTTGTCATTGTGTCATTTCAAAATGTTCAAATTTTGAAATGAAATGGAATAATGATTTGGTTGCCGGTTTGCTTATTACAAAAATTGAATTCAAATAAATATAATTTATGTTCTAAAGGTTCAAGAGGTTGATTTTAATAGTTTTATTGGTCAAATCCAGTATTTTATTCAAATACATTTGTGTAAGTTGAAACCATTTGCAAAACAACATGCCCTCTTTGGCACCATATAAAGAAATGCAAGTTGTATTCCAAGAACATTTTTCAACTCACCATCTACAAGACTTCGAACCAAATATTATATATCGGTTCTAAAACAATGTGAACCTCAATGTAAGAGACGATTTGATTCAGTGTTCTCTGCGACCCATAAATGCCGAGCCATCTGATCTCACATCTGCATAGTAGTATCCAAACCAAGTTCAGGAGGGACATGAAGTCTTCCTCCCATGAGCCTGACAGGCTGTTGACTACTATATAGGGCTCATATGTTAACTGGCTCCCCTACTGGGGCGAGTATGGATCTGATTAGGAGTTAGTATGCTGAATAACCAGAAGCCTCCAGAGGGGTGGCTAATATAAAACAGACCTCACTGCATTACCAACAAATCAGACTACATGATGCTGGACCAAAATCTCTCAAGATGGAGTTGACTTAACCTGTACTATTGTTGAATATTCTTCTTGAAGTAATATGTATATTACCCAAGGCTATCCTGTCCTTGCAATGAGAGGAGGCTTAACGTGCTAATATCAGGAAGTGTGTGAACAAGGGTTTAGGGTTATCCTCTGTCATTTGAGCGGCCTGTCTCTGGAGATATCCTTGGGAAATTGTGTTCGGGAACTTTTTAAAGTTTTTAATATGCCCGTTGTTAAACCGCTTGCTTTTTCTTCTAGAGCTCTTACGGCCAGACGCTGACTTTCCTAAACCCTACGCAAACTGTCAAGTCATCCTAGATAAACGAAGCTTACAGATTAGGCGTCTGAGATGTTTGGTATGTTAAGTTTTTATTATTAAGTTAATTTCCATGTGGCCTGAACTTTACCGATCTTCATTTTGGCCACCTAAAAAGCACATCCAGATGCTTCCAGAAAAAATGCAAACATTCTGTTGTATTTAATGATGTTTCACATAATCACTAAATGCAGCAAATATGGACTTCTGTTGCACTGGCTATTCTTGGATGTTTTTTCATTTCACTTAATTTGCTCGTGGGAGTCCAAATTCCCACCAGCTGTTTTTGGGACTGTATTGTCTTCTGGGAGAGCACTTCTAGATAGAAATCGAAACCTAATGTCTCCAAATTAGCCTGCTCTGATTGTCCAAACGCTAATTTCTTTGTGACTCTGTATCCACAGGGATGTATCAAATTCTGAGGTTAACCTGGAATAACCCTTGGTGTATATTTAATTCAACACCGAAGAGTGTCATTGAAAGATTTATCTGAGAAGACAAGTTCTGACTTCGGGAAACCATGTGAAAGCTTCTACAAGAGTTCTGATTGAACCCAATTGGCTTTCATATCCATTTGATTCTTTGCAGATGTGATGAATCCCACGATGTTGCTGCGAGCCGTGCCAGAATAGATTCACACATGACTTGCCAATCACAGACTGTCAACCCAATAGGTCTTTATCACATACTATATATTCACTTTAGGTAACCTCAAGATTCTATCAGCGAACACATTTTCCTTTCTGCGGGTTCTTAAGTTGCAGGGTCGTGACCCTGTCTCAAATATATATCATTAGATGCTGTACGTTCAACCGCACGGGGACATTTTTCAACATATTGGCTTACTTCTTACATAGAACGAAGCTGAGCCCTCTCATGTACGAAATGACCCCGGGTCCGGTCATTTCATACAGTAAGTTTCTGCTTGTAATGTCTTTGGGAAGTGGACTTGTTCTTTGGTGTGCACGGCTGGGTCTGGAAAACGAGGCCTCTGTTCTCTCAGGTCTCCCCTTTAGGAATGTCTGGCTGGAGGCTCTGTGAAGGCCTGTAATCTTAGTATCCTGGCAGTGGAACGTCGTGGAAGCGCTCCAGATATTGCTAAGAGGCTTAAAAAACCTAGACTGGAAATTCAATTACCCTTCCTTTAGAGTATTCCTCTGGTCACGGGAAAAGAAGTCACTTTTAGTAATATCTCATCTTTGTAAAAAAAGCGTGTTTCGGACTGCATCCCTAACTGCCCCTAGAGTATCTTCTCCCACAATCCATCCTATAGGTTCTTTCCCGGACAGAATTGTGTACGTTGCTTTAATACACCGTGTGAATGGCTTGTTCATGGCTATTTTATAGATATCAGTCCTGTTCCATGCTAGGCATATTGAAATCAATAAAATGTGTACTGTCTACTTGAATTTAACTTAAATGTTTTTTTATTTGTCATAACTGATGTCTTTAATGTAATGGTTTTGTTGACAAAAATGTCATACTTTATTTCTACTTGAACAGAAAACAGACGGAAGGCTTTTGGAAACCTAAGTGTCCTGTACGGTTAGAGAGTTTTTTACTAGTGTTTTGGTGATAATAAAACATCTACTGCATACTGTAGAGTGCATGTTATGGACAGTATATACCCTCTTAAAAAGAAAGGTGCTTCAAAAGGTTCTTTGATGTCATAGAAGAACCTTTTGGTTCCATAAAGAACCTCTAACATCTTTCACAAAAGGATATTTGTGGTGAAAAAGGATCTTCAGATTATAGAAAGGTAAGAAAGAGATGGTTCTTTAAAGAACATTTGTCTAAATGGGTGTTTGTGGAACCAAAGATGGTTCCTCTATGGCATCGCTGTGAAGAAACTTTTAAGCACCTTTAAGAGTGTAACTATAGACCGAAGCTGAGAGCAAGCTGTTGTCACCGTTCTGTTTTAAAAGCAGGACAACGCTCCATTATTCCTCCTTTGGCCATAGTGTTTTTTCTACTTTTTTCGGCTTTTGACTTGTGTCGCTTAGGGACAGGCGGTTTGTTTTGAGAGGAGTGTCTGAGAGAGACATAGAAAGCAAAGAGAAGCGGGGTCAGCTGGTCTCTTCATTGTTGCATGTCTTTCGGGCCCACTCCCTGTAGAAAGAAGAGACATGAGGATCATTCTCAACCCGATCAAACCGAGAAGGACTGACATCAGTCCGGTTTCGGTTCAGGAAAGTTACTTTATCACAGCAAATAATTAAACATGGTGAATTCTACACATTCTCTGCTGTCACGGTTCTCCTTCCCACCTTCGCTGTTTTGGGTTGACGGTCGACCCTCACATCTGGCTCTGGTTATGCCTGAAGGTGTTTCCTCCGGGTCGTTCAGGTTTCCTTCACCTATCGCCTTTCGAAACGAGAACTTTTCTCTCTAGATGGTGCACCATTGAAATATGACGCATCCATCGACATCTTCGCATTTATTTGTGGATAATGGCTCCTCTGAGACTCTTATACTTCACTTATCAGGTCGTTTTTCTGTCTGTAGAGGCCTGACACCCCCATTATCATCCCGCCCAGGATGATTGCGGTGATAAATGCAACATGGACTTCCTGTTTTGGTGATTTGCTCACATGAATTCAACTGTTACTTGTTAACGTCGGAGGGTGACGCAGAATCTGGCCACAGGTGAATTATACTTATCTGACCTCATCTTGTCACAAAGAACTAAATGCCTGCTGATTTTAAGGAAACAAATACATAAAAAGACTTGATGAAAGAGTTTGTTCGGCAGCACAGTATGAGTCATTTCCTAACCAAGACCGATCACTGGTGGTTTGGGTCATGTTTGTTTGTAGTGTACATGTGAAACTTAAAGGCTGATACTGTGTTGCATTAGGTGGTTGTGAAAGGGTTTGCATCGGCACCTGATCCTAAAATGTATTTTATTTTCACTAGTTTTCATTCATAGTCCAATGAGGATCAGTAGTGCCATGTGAAATCCGTTTTTCCAAAATTATTTTCCGTTTCTATTTTTCTGGATTCTGTGTTTTCCTGTAACTTACGGTACAATAGTAAGTAAGATATTTGCCCATATGAAAAAATGCTTCAGTAAACTGTAGTATTCACTTCTAAACTATATTAAAAAACCTATTGTGGATAGGTTAGGATAGGTCTGGATTAGCATTTTGTTAGCTGTTCAATGCTACTTTCTGGTTAAGAAGTAATACATTTGCCAGATATTTCGTGTCATTCCGTGTTATACAGGAAATTATTTTGATATGCCTTGATTCCGCAATTCCGTCGGTGTTTTCCGCATCGCCCTAGATAAGCTCATATTGATACAGTATAACTACATGTGTTGTATGTTCGTGCATATGGTTAAGACAGCTATGTTTATTACTGCCATCTCTCTCTCTCTTTCGTCCCGTTTTCCATAATAGGCCTTAGGGTCGATGTCTGAAATAGAAACAGCTGTCTTCCTCTCAAGCCACCTGCACACACATTGGTAATACACGGTACACCACACGTAGACAAAAACCTTCACTTTCTCTCTTTCTGTCATTTGCACACACACAAACAGTGCCAATGCTGTTTTGTAATGGAGCACGCAAGAATGACGTTGCCGTGCCAGAGCCCACCGGTGTTGGTCAGACAGCAGAAATAGCATCTACACACACTTGCTGTATACCTCCAAACAGTAGACGGAGAGCTTGTGCCAAACCTCTCCTCCAAAGATACAAATCCTCACGCAAACAGTGACCTTAGAGAGGCTCAAACATACTTGCAAACATAAACACACACTTCAGTGCCAAACATGCAAACCAATTTGTGCACGATTTGTTTGCCAGGCCGGCAAAGCTTTGCGCCTGTAGCGGCCCGAACACACGCACCCGTATTCAAAGGTCAAGTATAGGCCTTTGTGCTTTTCATCTGTAATGCTTTCACTCATTTATCTGACAAGCATATATAAGGTTCTGCTTGAAATCTTCTTGTTCTCACACACAAAGATCGGTGATTTAAGGTGCACTGCCGGGTACGGTCCAGACCACCTTGCTTAATGTGCCATAAGCAGTCGGACAGACTCAAATTATTGGTCTCTAATCCACCTAAAGAGGTGAATCCTAAAGGCTTTGATCCACACACAGAGAGATGAAAGCTTTTTATCCAGACGACCGCCTTACACCCGTTCACCCGCTCTGCTTTGTGTTCTATGTCCTTTTGCGCGTTTATCACGTCTCTTTTGTCACAATAACCTCACACGTCAGAGAAGAGACCGGGTGGCCGTGAGTACAAAGAACAGGCAGATAGACGTCACTCGAACGCATCTGCAGATACGAACTCTCTGTTAGAATCGTTCGAATCTTGTGTTCAATGCTGTTTGGTTTTATCAGTTTGTATATTTCACCCACCTAAACTATAACTCAGCCAAAACCCAAACAAGACAGCAGCTGAGCGATGACCAGCTCAGAAAGAATGTTCACATTTTACATTTTTATGTGAAAGGTGCATGAAGTAATACGATGAACTAAGAAATTAACGTGTTGTATCTTAACAAATGAATAATAGTAGATGAACAAAACTGCACATTTAAAACAGGTTGTCATGCATTATAAACACAAAGCTTATATATAATATATATAGCCTACTGTCCTCTAGACTGTATACTGCTTTCTAAGGTGTATATGGTTCCATATTTAGTGACCTATACAGTGTATACTGTTCTAGAATGTATATAGGCCTCAATTTAACTGTGTATATGGTTCTTTAATCTCACTATGATGTTTTCTTGTGTTGTTTCTAGGGTGTATATGGTGCTCTGTATACAGGGTTCACTTCTGTCTAGGGTGTATAGGGTTCTCTCCATACTGACATATACTGACCAGTGTGTTTTGTTTATATATGAACGTAGTCCTATATGGTTCTATGTATACTCTTCTCTATAGTGTGAGTATGTTTTTTAATCTCTATGTTGCTTTCTAGAGTGTATACTGCTATCTAGGGTGTACGTGGTTCTCTATATACTGACATGCACTGACCTAGGTCATGTATGGTCCTGTATATGGTTCTCGAATCTCTTTATACTTTTCCTTAAAGTGTATACTGGTTTGAAGGACGTATGGTTCTATATATACTCTTCTTTGGACTGTAGAAATAGTTTAGTATCTCTATATACTGTGTATACGGTTTTCTAGTATATATGTGGTGTTCTTTATGCGGCCATTGGTTGCTTGCACACACACTTACTTGAAGAAAGAACACATCTTGTAGAGTAGCTCACTGGGTCATTTATCTTTCACCACAGTAATTAACCTAGAGAGGAATGAAAATACAACCACCTTCTCTTCTCTCATTCCTTTTTTTGTCCCAACCACCTTAGTTTTTTTATCCATGTCTTCTGATGATCATTAGGATGAGTATTTTTCCAGTATAACTTGTATATTCAAGGAAGCTGCACATGCATAAGTTGGCCCTCGACGTGTCACAGTATTTACAATTTGAAAAAGTTGAAAACGTGACTTGTTTTAGTTTTGGCTTCCTGACGTCTGAGACGTTCAGATTGAAGATGCAGTCATTGTTTTAGTTTGAACCCTCGCTGCTTTGGATAGCAGGGTTTCTGGATTAAACAAAAGTTCCTCATTTCCGAAACCACAAACGTTCATAGACGCGCACCCATACGTGCAAGACATGACACGTACGGTCTCACCCTTGTGTGTGGTCACTAGCAAGATACTGCTCATTCAGTGACCTGCCGCACGTCCTTTGAAACTTTGACATCGCTGTGTTTCCTCATTCAGGAGAGAAGCTGATGTTGCAAGCGTTATGAAGTTATCTCTGACGAAAGCAGGTGGAGGGGATTCTCTTCATGTGATCCTTTTGAGCATCCTTTCCTGATAAACTTAGCGTAATGTCATGTAAATGTCACGCATATCTAATTAAGGTTTGCTTGGATGTGGTTTCTTGTTATTTTTCCTCACTAACAAGTAGGACTTCCTGGAGTCGAAGTCATGGTAATTGCTCATATAATTTCACGGTAATGGATGAATGAACTGTGTGTGTGTGTGTTGAAAGAGGCCTGTGATGTTGTTTGCATTTAACAGCATAAATCCATCAGTCACACATAGAACAACAGATTCAAGTAATTATTCTAAACTCATTATGGCCACAATTTAACCCAATGTGGCCTCTTTCCAGTGATCTGACATCACCTGGTCCAGAAGCAGATACAGACCAGCCTGTGCTGAATTAGATCGCCATCTATTAAGTCAACTTGATTTTGAGTCGGAAATGACCTTAATCATCGTAAGTGTGATTATAGTCCAGATTAATTGACTTTTGCAGCCATTTGTCATAGACGTTTGTCAACTCAAAGCTGCAATCCGATTTAAAATAAACAAAAATCAGTTACTGACTAAATGCATGCAAAAATAATTCTTTAAAACCATCTCTTTTTTTGACCCGGTAAGCTCATAATAATGATTTATAATGTAATGTCTTTATTTGACTTTAACCTACGTCATGAAAATGTATGTAAAGTAATCTTTAAATACATTTTTTAACAGGTTAAAAAAAATATATATTATAAAATTTAAATAAAATATTGTTAAAATGTGTAAATGTGGACATTTTTGCATGTTGAATTGTTACTTTAATGTCATAGTTTTTTTGTTTTTATTTCTTTGTTTTTATTTATCTATACATAGCTACTATGCCAGGATTAGGGAAATGTATTTCTATGACTTTCGCACGATGTCGCCATCGAACGCCGTCATGAAAGGGTCTTTCTCTCTTGAAATCATCTGTCTGGGACCTCCAGCACAACAGTGTCATGACTGCGCACCCTTTACAAACATCCACTCTTATCAAAAGTCTGCCCACGTCCCGTGAAAGGTCCAACCCAGACGGCGAGGAACAGAAGGAGAGAGCGTTCGGGTGGGAAGAGTTGCACAAGCAGGGTATTGCGCTGAAGATTGGACAACGAAAAGCAAGCAGAAAAAGAGGAGAAACGAGGGACAGTACGAATACAAAAGACTCTTTCCAAACATATAGACTGGAAAAGTAAATGTTTACAGAGGAAAGAAAGGAAAGAGAGGTCGTCACCCCTACTCGCTTCTTACAGCTCCTCACGGTTGCTGGGATGCAGATCTCTTAATATGCGCTCGGCTCGAAATGTTCCTATGCTAGTGCCTGCTGAACGTCCTCCAAAGTGATGTGTAAGGGGACAGCGAGGCTGTGAAATAAGAGAGGTCACAATCTCAAGATCAGAGAGAAAGTAGCCCATAAGCCCCCTGCTATGGAGGAAATGAAGATTCGAGTCGTGATGGACATGTAGCCCAGATGGGTGATCACCTCTGACTCTCTTGTGCTCCGAGAGCGAGCACGGCATGGGATGTTAGATGTGATGGAGAAGTGTGTGCGTGTTTCCGTGTGCATGTATACCACATATGTGTGTGTTTGTCTTTCGTGGTTCAATGTAGAGAAGAACTTGTTCTCCTGGTATTCTTGATAATTGCTGGTAAATGTGCCATTGCAATGCAATCTAATCCTAAAACAACCCAAAAGTTCAGCATAAACAAACCAACATAGATTTAGCCTTGAACTGAAATGGCTTTTTCTACACAACAGATGTAATAAAGGAGAGATTGGGCCCTTAAGGTAAAATGGGCATCGAGTCAAGTCTATTTATTTTTCATGAAGCACAAGTGCCTGTATAAAAATTACACTTTTCTTGCCCCCAGAGGAAAGCCAACGGTAAATGCATTTGAGCAAAACCTTGGGAACACTTAAACACTTAAAAATAATGTACTTTATATGCCCATGCATAATATTATTTACATAAAAAAATCAAAATGTCTATATTTGACCCACCATGGGTTGAAACACTGCAAAAAAGTAAGTGACCAACGATATTTTATGAAGGAAAATATAAACAGGCAAGTTTGTTTAAAACAATCCCCAAAAAAATAAATCTGCAAATGGGGTGAGAAAAAATACGCTTGAATTTTGTTTAACTTTTTTCTAAAGTAGCTCATACAAGTTTATTTTTCTTACCACTACTGTTTTCTACATAAACTGACTTAATTCTTATGTTTTCTTTCATACAACTAGACTAAATATCCTAGGCCACTCTCCTTGTGAAGTAAATGTATCTTGATTTAAGAATTTGTAGATATGTGTACTAGTAAACAAGACAAAAATGCAACGTAAGATTCATTTTTTTGCAGTGTCACCCCATGCTTGAGTCAAACGGGGACATTTTCTCTCATTTAAATCGGCGGATGGGTTTGTTCATATATGACCAAACCATGTGTTTAAAAACCCTGCATGTAGATCATAGGCATACATTTATTTTGATCTTTTCTTTACAGTTTACCAGGTTGTACACAGGTTTAACCCATCATAGTTGGGTTTGTTTGTCCATATTTTTCCCGACTTCAAAGGAAAGGGAAGGGGACAAATCACTTCCAGAATCTGGTCACAGAAAAGATGGACGGTCAGGAATTGATAAATGAGCCATCTGCTCAGAACAGGAAAGGATGTTCTGCTTCACTTTTTTACTTTCGGTCTCGTCATCGGTGCACATTATTTCATTATGAGCCCTAAAAATACAGTCTGCACTGACTGGTCTCATCCAGTCTGTCTTTTTTGTTTGTTTATCCTGATACCTTTGTCATGGCTTGGCTTGGCTGTTTACACTTTATATTTATAACTTGTGCAAACAAGTGAAGCTAAAACAGCGGGCCAAAGAAACCAGCAAGCTATATTTGAGAAACCAGGGAATGGAGGGGAGGGAAAGACAAAACGGAGAGAAAAAGAGAGGAATGGACCGGAAAACAGATGACATCGGGTGAGAGGGTTTATAGAGAGAGCGGGGAGTTGCTGACAGTAGGATGAATTTCACTGTAAATAAAAATAAATAAATAAATCAGTTTTATACTAGGTTTATGTAGTCAAATACTCATCAAAGAAAGCAAAAGCATATTCTTTAGAATTAAGATAATAATGCAAGACAAAATATTTGTATTATAACTTCAGAAAAGCCTACATAGACTGTTTTGTATATTTAATTGTAATTTTGTAATTGGGCAATGAGGAAATGCGCAACATGCCATCATCTTTAAGACTTTCAGAAAGTTGGTTACATAGGTTATAAAGTTGGCTAATCTCACGCAATAGTTCATGTCGTTGTGAAATTATGGGCATTTTAAAGGCCTGATGCACAAACCTTACATAGATTTTAATGTTCCCATAGCAGCGGTTACTGACTTAAGCAAGGAAGCGAGAAAGGGAGAGAGGGGAAATAAGAGTGATGATGGTGTCTAAAGTTAATGAACTTTCTAAGTGCCGTAAATTAACTGCAGGTCGACCGAGTTTGATGCCATGGAGGGGGGTGGGAGGGGTGTCAGGAGACCAGCAGAGAGTTGTGGGGGAGAGAAAGGTCAAGGCCGGAACGGATGGAGAGGATGCCGAAGGTCAAACGCTGGGGAGGAAAAGACAAACAGGGAGAAAAAAGAGAGACAGAGAGGGATGGGTTAAAGATGGCCACTAAATCAGCAGCAATTCGGTTATGCAGACAGCATCGGCTTTTAAGTTCCCACACAGTGTTTTTCTTTTGCATTTGTGTGTGTATTGTGTTTTTAGATGAACAACAGACTGACAAAGAGAGCTCAAGGGGAAAGACCGAGAAAGTATTGGGATGTCATTTCCTGCATCCAAACACGCTGACGTGAATCACCGTCCAGCCGTCTTATCACAGATATATCCCAGCCATATTTCAGAATGAGCAAGAGGCCGTTTATCACAAAGGCAAGTCGATCTGTTTGCTTTATCAGACCGTATAGCTGTGTATCATGCTAAAGTTCAGCTTACGGTTGACTTTGCAGTAGCTGAATACTGCAGACATACTCGATCAAACCTCAAGGGAAGATAAGAACGTGCAGGAACCAGTACCATGTTTAGACCAGCACACGTGACAAAGAATGATGCGCCATGATAACATCTGCTGATGTATTAGATATCGTGAGATAAAGAATGTTTAGTTTGTGTTGTGCTGTGCTGTGCTGTGTGTATGTTTATGTGTGTTTATAATTACAATAAATGACTTGAAGGGTCCGTTTCCCCTCCGCCTGCTTAACCGGGTGATTTAGACAGGGGTCAGCACTGGTCACTCTTCAATACACATACACACAGCTCCATTTATCCCTGCTAATACTTAACCACACACTCGAGTCATCTCAGCACTTTTCCAGTTTTATCTCCGATCACGTCCTGTTACGTGTATCTTTATCCCACACTCGCTCTCAGGTTGGGTTTACAGTCAAGTTTGATGTGGTTGAGATCTTCATCTTTTCCCTTGTTCAGCCAGCCGTGTTGTTTTTCATGCAGTTGTCTACTGTTACGTCTGCACGAAACCACATTTCGTGCAGACAATGGTGCAGATTTCCTTCAGATTTGTTCGAGTTTTACTCTCCTTCTTGATTTTTATTTTATTTTGGGTAGAATGAGATGACTTTCAGCTGGCAATAACACTGCACTTTCAGCTTTGTTGAGCATGTTTTAAATCACCAAATTTCCTCAGTCCGTGAAAAAAATGTGGATCTAGTTATGTCATAAATTCTTATAAAACGTCCTGTTTAAAGTCATATATAGATTATACATCTATTACGTTTATGATGTAATATGGGTATATTTATTGCATTCTGAAACGTGGTTTGGCAGGTGATTTAAGGCATGGGGTAAAAAAAGGGCTCAGTGATGTCCGTCCAGCCAGAAAGTTGTTTCAAAATAAGAGTGTTAAGTTTTGATAAAGATTGATTTATATTTTTAATTGCATGCACAGTATGATTATTCTTTTTAACAAAGTTAAGTATTGGATTTCATATCAATATAATGTAAAAAATTAACTATTATACCAATATGTTTACTCTCCGCTGTCACCACCCTTGCAGCTTTGTAGCGTTTGCTTAAATGAATGTTTTGTCTATAATGTAAACACACAAATCAGTGCAGCGGTGTGTGTCTGCACTGCTTACAGCCGCTTTCATTTGCAAATGTGCTCCTGACCAAGAACCACAGTCCGCCAGTTGCCCCGGGCAACCAGACAGCAGACGCTGATAAGGTTCTGCAGGCCTTTAGTCTTGTGATAAACAGCACAAGGATTTTGAGAAGTATCTTCTTGTGTTTTCTGCAGAAGAAAGAAAGTCAGGTTCGGACAGGAGGGTGAGTAAATGGTATGACGGTATTGAATAGTTGAATAACAGACTAAAATAGTTTTCCGGAAACAGCACAAAACTTAACTTTGTTTATCATACATCGGCTGATGTTATGTTGCTCCCATTCAACTTAGTTTTTACTCCTTTGCAATAATCCTAATTCAAAGCAGTTTTATACCCTAATGCTCTCCTTCTCGTGTCTGTCTGCGTGTCTTCATCTTATCTAAACTCCGTGAACCCTTTTATATTCTCCTCTGGATTAGTGCCGTCAGCTGTGTTTGGATGAGAGAGTGAGAATGTAGGCTTCAGTAGCGATCGACTTCCTCTCCCCCACGCTTTATCTCTTTCCAGGTTTTCCCAAACTCTGCCATTGTGCCTATTAATTGTCCGTCCATCTGCTCCGTGCCATTCATAACTTGAGAAGTGTCTCTGTGTGCGAGAATGTGCCCTTGTGTCTTCCATTCATTACTGTAGTGCATGAGTGTCAACTGGGAAAGGCCTGTTTCGCACTTCCTGCGTCTGTGTGTTCAGGATACAGAAAATAAAGTGATATTTCCTATGATAGGAGTAATGCTTGATATATTATGGGTTTTATTTGTGTTTAATTGATTTGGAAATCTGTGATTCATGAAGTGGTCTGGACAGTGTAAAGTGCACATATGCTCTTATCATAAACTGAAAGTCTTTCTGCACTCCACACAACCCCTAAGATTCAATACTCTGACCTCAACAACACAGTGAGAGGAGTCACTTAATGTGTAAAGAAACCACATGTTCATCAGGACATTATGTGTAGTGAAGATGTTTCTGGAAGGAAAAATACAACAAGAGGGAGTGCAACAGCGAGAGCCGCCCTGATGCTCATCCGTCTCATGACTCATGGTGTCTCAAGACTTTGAGTCTGCTATTTTTCACATTGAATTGTTTTGTTTGGCCCAGTGTAGGAAAACCACTATTGTCAACGTGCGCCAGATGCTTTCAGAATTGCAAGACAACGTTCTTTTAAACGGGTCGAGTGGATGAAACACTGGTGGCACAGATTTGGTGCAGTTGTGCCAGTCCATCTGTGGCACGTCAGCTGGCATGGCGCGTGAGTATGGTGTCCACAACCACTTCCAGTTGTGGTTGTGGGAGGAAGCTTTTTTTCCTCCTAAACCAAGTGTAGGTACTTTTGCTTTCTTAAAAAATATAAGTGTGACCGGGGAATTGTCTTTACCACTGCGGGGATATGGCCAACAGTTATTTTTTAAAACACATACAGACACGGCCTCTTACACAAGGCTGTCCACTTCGGTCACAATGACCACAGTTGTATGCACAACAATATGTATTATTATAGGAAACTGACTTTTCCAACAGAAAAATGTGGTAACTATTTCACACATGAAGTGATGATATTAGTCGGAAGGCTGTTTTGTGTTTGTGTATTTGTGTGCGTGTTTGTGTTCACGGCTCACCTCACTTGCTAACCGTCTTACAACAGTGATCTTTGTGGTGGAGGAAACCATCTGATCTAAAATCATCTGTATGTTGTACGGGTCATTAAAATCACCCTCGCTACAAAAGCAAGCTTGTTCCAAAAGGAATAAAAAAACCTGTATCATTTACTCATTCATTATATGACTTGCTTTCTTCTGCAGAACACAAAGCAAGTTATTTTGAATAACATTGGTTACCAAACAACATTGGCTCCTGTTGACATCTATTGCAAGAAGACATTTTCTGAGACATTTGTGTTCCACAAAAACATCATACGGGTTTGAGGGGTTTGAGCATGAGGGAAGCTCCTGCTTCTTACATTTGTCTCCTTTTTAAAACTAATTTACTTTAAAACAATTAATTTCTTCTTAAAAATTCTACAAGAGATCTCAAGAATGTCTCACACTTTACTTAGATTTGCCAAGACACCAAAGTCTGCAAAAAAACATCAGAAATAAAATGAGAAATGTGTGAAACCTCTCTTAAGGCCATTGCACATTGAGAACATTGGCTAAGGCGTCCGAAATTTCCGCAAGTTAAAAAATAAATACGACCTCACTTTACACATTTACACAAAAAAATTCGGACTGGTTCGATTTTCTGCGTTTTTCTTATTTTTACAGCGTACAAACAAGCGCCAAATACGATAATTTCGGACTGTATGTGCAAAGACACTTTATTCTGGAAAAGGTTATAGTCTGTTATATATGTGTCATGTGTTTTGTGCATAAAAGAATACTGTTTGATTTTTCCTTTTTTTAATTGATTTTGTATAATGAGATTTGCAATACCCCTCATTTCAATAAATATCCGAATGTAAAACTCATCAATATGTTACCGATCTTACAATCAACAATGATCTAATTTGTTTCTTCTAATATATGTGGTTTTATATTTTAATTAATATTTTTTTTATTTGTCTTGAAGAATGTGGAAAATGGAAAGGCAAGTCTGCAAGCGCCTGGAGACAGAGAAATGATAGAGACAAAGAAAGAAAACGGCAGTAAAATGAGAAAGTGAGTCAGTGAGTTAAATGAGAGCATTGATGCTGCGTTCAGGCAGAACTGTGGTACAGTATATCTGATTCCAAATCCTGGACTCTCTCCAATCCACTCTCTCTCCTGGACTCTCTGTGAGCTCATCTGTCCTCCTCCCTACACACAGAGCATCCCACAGGACGGAGATTAAGAGACTTCTCCATCACAGTCTGTGTGTGTTTGCATTGTTTGACATGTTTGATTGTCTTGTTATGGGCACATAAAGTCTTTGTGCCTCTATTCTGTTTCCCATAAAGTCAAAATTCATTCCTGTGATCAGTTTAAGCTTTGCTTGTTTGTAGAAATCTGATTCTCGACCAGCGGCTCTAGAGTATTCTCTCATTACAGTGTGAAAAGCAGGATGAGCTCTTCGCTGTTCGTGCCCATCCCACTACTGAACCTCTTTGGCTTTTTCCGTTGGTCCCGTACTATCACTGAGACGATCAGCTGTCCGACAGACATCTATTTACAACAGGTTAGTGATTCCCTAATGAATTTGGGTCTTGATTTCGCATTTACTCTGAATACAGCTAGACCACTAACTCATGGACCGATGAGCTCATGTGGGTACTGTAGATGTTTTAGCTCTGTAACTTGAACTCTACAAGTTTTTTTGTATAGTAGTAGATCCTTAAAAGCCAGTATGAGTAATGTTGGGCAATCCTTAAATTGAGTACTCCAAACTGATTTCCAAACAGCTTCTCCGCTGAATCTTACACGTTCCCAAACGTCAACACCCTCCAGATGTGGTAAACACTGTGACTGGTGATGGTTTGGTGGCATTTTCATTAAAACAATTGTTGCGTAAAATTAATGTGAAACTCTGTTGGATTAAATGAGTGAACAAGCTGTTACGCACATTTACAATAAACAAGTTCTGAAAGCAAGAAGACTTTGAAGAAGTAGTGTTTTGCATCTGATAAAGAGAGAGATCGAAAGGATTGCTGAGATGATTGTGAAGACTCTCATCGATGACATGTTTCAATTAAACTACAAACACGACTATTAAAACTACATCTCCCAAAGGAGCAGGAGAGGGCATGGAGATTTTCACTTTGCTTTCCCGCGCACAAATTCGCCCCTCCATCATTAATCGGCTCATAAGAACCTCATTCAGTAACAAAGCCAAGTAGATTCTGGAACTCACAACAGTGTTTCTAAAACTGCTGTAATTCGCTCGGTGTCAAGATGGTTGGTGAGAAAGTAACGGTGCTTTCTTTGGCCTTCATCCCAGTGAACACTAACACATGCAGAGTTTAGCCCTGATCCCCTGCTTGATGTCGTAATTTCTGCCTCGATAATATTTGGCTAGAGACAAGCCAAACCCTCATCCAAGCCTTTCTGTTCCAAACTCTCTTTGTCTGTGATCTCTAAAAGTGTTTGTCTGGAAAGTCGGACTTCACAGCTTTTTATTTGTTTCCTCAAGACTTGTATCATTAAATATCTTGGTTGTCTTTTCCAAAAGGTTGGATCACAAGCCTCCAATGCTTTGGTTTGAGTCGACACGAGATGAGCGTGAGGTCCTGCTGCGAGCGTTCGGATGAGAAAGCCGAGAAAGCCATCAGTGTGATGACGGGCCACCTAGCACGAAGTTTCACCTCGTAAAGAGATCTGTCATTATAGTGAAGGATTTGCCTCTGGGGGTCTTTGCTTTCACTGCCGCTCTGGTGCGGTGGGGACAGAAGCGCTGTACGCACACACACGGGTCAAACTGGCCCGTGAAACTTGATATTTGGTGCGAGGTAGAGGCCGTGATCTTTCTCTCGTACACCCACGCAATGAAACAAAATCAAAAACTTTAAAACAGAGAAATGCTTCAAAGCCCCACCATTCCCATCAAACATATGATGTATTTCTTGATTTTTATGGCTGCAGGCAAAAAAAATCTCTTAAATAATAACACTGATTTAACAGTGAAAGATGCCCTGAAGGAGCTAAACTAATCGCACATTCACCACCTTTGAACAAGCATTATATTTCATAAAGACTTTGGCATTCGCAGATGTTTTCTTCTACAAACTACAGTGTGACCATGTCATTGTAAGTGTTTTATAAAGTAAAGGCTTTTACAAGAATCATAATGATCTGTTTCTCGCCAAGTCTTAACATTTTGAAAATGGCTTTACTGTAGTGCCAGGACAAAAAATTTGAAACTTGTTTATGAGAAAACTGCTTTGTTTGTTAAATAGAAAAAGAGCTGATTTGCTCGCATTAAAATCAGAAGAAGGATCTCGTATGTATGAACAAAAGCATTTTACGGCTAATTTTTTACCCTTAAAATGTATTAATTTATTATTTGAACCCCTATTATAATAAATAAAATTGCACGGATTATATTTGTGGTGATTTTATATTTAATACTTCATGATTTTTTTCATGAAAGTATTTTCATTTTCTTTTCTTTTTTCATTTTCTTTTCTTTTATCGTGGAGCTTGACTGGTCACTGTATGCTTTCTCTGTATGAAAATAATATATTAAAACATTTTGTTCCCATCTTATGGATTTGCAATGTGAATGAAAATAATTACAGAATGTTAGTTTTTAGGTAAGCTCATGTCAGAGTCACTACACTACCCGTCTGCCAGGACTGCTATGAGACCCACAACACTGGAAAAAATGCGGTAATATTAGTGTGATCACGATTTAACACGATACACATGATGGAAGAACCAGACGTATATTTTTCCAGTGGCTATTGCTGTCATTGTGGTCAGGGTGATACAGTTTTTCTTTTTTAATAATTAGTTTTCCTGAATGAATGTGTAAGTTCCTAGGTTTTCAATTCAAATCCATGTCAGCAAGGAGATTTGACTCTTCTCCATTTAACATCTCATATTAGAAAACAACCCACAGCTTTCTATTCTCATGTCTGTGTTAATGTTTATCTATGGTTCTATTGCTTCAAGATACCTTGAGCACCTTGTCGGAAGTGAAAGGCCAGGAGCATCTCCAGTCGAGCAGAGAGGAGTGAGCATTTTGGGAAGCGTCATGTTTAGCTGGTCAGTCAGGCATTTGACATGTCATCCCAGCCTTGAATCCTGTCCTTTGTTCAGAAGATGAGGCCCAGCACTGTCAGACAGCCGTGAACCAGACCAGCTTTACACGCGGAAGAAAATGACATCATTACTTGACCACATTGTGCTAATCTTGATTAGAACTAGTAAGACTCGCCATTTTTGATTTCTATGATTTCAAACCTTAATTATTTTACATTTTAATAACAAAACTTGTTGCAAAATTATACCAGACACATGTGAGTGATTCTGTTTTTACACCAAGTCTCTTTGAAGGGCTCCATTGTTATTTTTCATCAATTAAATTGCAGAGACATTTTTTTAAGCTCATGAACAGACATTGATAAAAATAGTCTCATCATTTCTATTCACCCATGGATTCATTCACTTTCTTTTTTCTGTCAAACAGAAAAGATTATATTTCGAGAAATGTGGTGTTGTGCATATGCGTTAGAAGTCAATGGGACCAATGTGGTTATCAACATTCTTCCAAATATATTTTTTTTGTTCTGAAAAAGAAAGTCATACAGATGTGTAATGACATGAAGATGAGAATGATAAAAAAAATGTTTTGTGAGCTTAACCTATAAACAACCCCTATTGCCGTAATGTAATTGAAAGGATCCACTTTCAAGGAAACATTTTAGACTTTTTATTTTAAGTTTGACTGAAATCAGGTGGTCTACCCATTTTTGGGTGTTTGTGTGTGGTTCCCAGTCTGAGTAAAAACAACTGACTGGCGCTACAAAATATGCTTCTTTTCACTTTTTCCTTCAACCCGGAAAATTTCAGTTTCTGTTAAAAGCACACGCTGTAAAATGAGCATGTCATTTACACCCAAAGATCTCTGCCAGATTCTTTATCGTACACCAGAATGTCCGACGTAAAACTGATCTGGCATTGTGGGAAACTTTGCGCATAAGGGTACTCTGGAAATTTGATGTAAGAAACTTACATCATTTCTCCAAATGTGTACAGCAGTTCCCGTTAAACGCATGAGGGTGTGCACTACGATCTGCCAGCGGACACGTAGCCATTCTTACAAACCTCCCACCTTAGACTTTGAGCAGATGTTTTTAAGATTCGGATTCTGACATGTTTTGGATGACACCGAATGAAGATGTATGAATGACGGTTGGTCATTTCCTTTGAAGGCGTTACATATTGAAAAGCCGTGTAATGCCATCTGTAATGTAAAAGACGATCCGAGCTCGAAGGCTCACCCCTGCCAGTTTTCTCCAAACATCTATATCCATAAAGATCCTTTCATGTACCATATGGTCTGATGACCATACGGAGAGCCGAGATATGTGTCATGCATTTACACATGATTGATAATACGTGCGGAGACAGTTTACATGCGTTTTCGCACGTCGTCTTCTGTGATTCAGGTGTTCCACGCCGCAGGAACTTCAGAAAAATACTTAGGGGCCGATCTGTCATTTTGGAGACGGCGTTTTTTTAAGATGTTTTACTGTTAGCGAGGTGGTGAAATGAGAAGAATGCTCATTCGTCTTACAGTAATACATATTTAGTGTGAGGGGAGTGTTGCGACTATTTGCCAGATTTCTAAAAAGCATTGATGTACATGCAGTGTGAGGCTGAGCTAGGTCACGTAGACGTGCGCTACACGGCCGCAGCACACTTGTCACAGCTGGAGGGGTCGGAGGTCAACCGCTCTGCCAGCAGACTGGCAGTGATTTATTGGCCGTTTAAGTTTAATGACTGAATTCATCTGCTTTGTATCCCGTCCAAATATCTGTCAGGGCTTCTCTGGACGTGCCGGTCAGTGCAGACAAACACACAGAAGTTCAAAAGACAGATGAAGTGACATCGCCCGTCTGAAATACTCCTACAGATCCAGTAAGCTAAAGCGAGATCAGACGTGGTGACAGCAACTGTCAATAGCAAACAGTTGGTATGCATGAACACATCTGTGCATGTACAGTGGAATGCATATCATTTAGTTGTTTTGCATGTTTTTTATTCATTTTTTTGTACATATTAATATAACTTTTGTTTTAATAGTTTTTATATACAATTTAAATCACAGATTTTCATTCTCGGACTACGGACCTAACTCTTCATTTATTAATGTGCGTCTATGGGACTTTTTTCAGCGTGATTTATTCTTAGCAAAAATCTGTGTGACCACTTAAAGGTACAGTGTATGAAATGTAGCGGCATCTAGTGGTGAGGTTGCGAATTGCAACCAACGGCTCACTCCACCCCTCCCTTTCCAAGCACTACGGTGGCTGACACAGGACTAAAATATCGTCAACGTATTTATGAAATACGCTATGAGCAGTTTGTCCTTTTAGGGCTACTGTAGAAACAGGTGACCCGCGGTGAATGCAGATAGAACAGGTGATAGAAACATAACGCTTCATTATGTAAGGTCTTTATACACCTCTGAACACATAGTTATGTATATGATATTGCATTTCTGTCAATAGATCCCACAAAAAATGACACATTGGACCTTTAAAAAATAGCAGCATACTTTCACTTAACTTAACCATTTCTGATATCATTCATTTTTGTCAAACACTGTATATAAATGTCTGGTGGTTTTTCTCTGTCTCTTCTTTCTTAAGGTCTGTCCTGTATTCTATCAAATCAGTCCTTCTATTTTCAGTCCATGCTGTTTTTGGAAAGAGAAGAGCGGAAAAGCAACCGAAATAAAAGAGCTAATGTACAGCAAGGTAACTTTTATGTTTAAATCAAAATCCAATTTTCAGTCATTATGATTACGAGCTCTCCCTATATTGGAAAACCAGTAAGATGAACTCTACCCTCAATCTTTCTCTTACAAATGAAAATAATGATCTAAAGATTATTCAAGCAAATATTTACACTCAATATGACACATAACCTCTATACCGCTATTAAACACCTCTGCAGACAGAACATATCAATATCGACACATAGACAGCGCCATCTCCTCCACACTATCAGGATACCTGTTACTGCTTGTGTCTGTCATGATCATTACAGTATGTCTTCACGCAACCTATTGTTCGGACGGCCTCTCACTGCCTGGGCACGTTCAGATCATTGAAATAAGCTTAACACATGCAGCGTCATTGACTAATCCCAGTGTATAATGAACAAAAGACGTGGTTAATATAACGCCCTCTAGAATGATGCAACACATGAGCAGGTTTCGTGATGAACGCTTGTTTATTTTCAGGTGTTTGATTTATCAGGAAAATAATCCAAGTTAAATACCAGTTAAGCTCTTTCGACTACATCTATGGCATGGTGTCATCTATCACAGAAAACGATCTTAACAAGTTTGTGGAAAACGTTTGTGGGCATAGCACACAGCAGACACGTATTTATCATCATTCAGTGAATCCGTCATTTGGTTATGTGGTTGATAATGTTGGCCGAATTTCCAACATTGCCTCTTTCGACTTCCTTGAAGGTACTGTAATGGTATAATTTCAGACAGAAATGGCAGGTTTTCCTTCTTTCCTCTCAGGATATTTGAGCTGCGCTATTACTGGAAGCCTAGTGCTGGCGTTTAGATGAGTCTAATCTGGGCTTGGCCATGAGCCACTTCGTTCCCCTCTTAATACAGACCTGTGTGAGAGGCAATATACACACACGACTCAACCCCGTACCTGTGTGTGAGATAGTGAAATCCAATAGGCTCTTCCTGTGATGTCAAGAGGTTAAGGCACTGGTGCTGGTGACTTGGAGTCCACAGTTTCATAGAGCACAAAATTAGGGCTTCGGGAACAAAAGTACTACATATAGATCATATAGATTTTTAACAATAACGTATAAACCTTTTGAAACAGACAATGACCTCTGAACAATAACATAGGCCCCTTCCAGTCTAAGTCATGCTGTGTAAATTGATTTTTGAAAATATGTTTAGATCCTAATGAAAAACTACACTTCCCATTGTCGTTAGGACAGCCCCCCATAAGAAGTTGCAGTTACCGTGGAAACCGAAATCTAGAAGAACTCAGCAGTGGATGTCCACACCTATAGTCACGTTTTGCAGACATTAGTCAGAATATTTAGCAATAAACTTACTTATAAAATACACTTTTTAATCTCAATTATAAACAATGAAGCAATGAGATAAAAATGATCAACAGTCAGTCTATATTTACCATCATTTCAATTTGATTAGATTTTTTTAATTTTTTGATTTCATGATAATAATATTCATAATTGAACAAGGTAATCCAGTACAAAATCTTGTCGTTTTTGTATTCTTGAATTTTGTCGATTCGTTATTGATATCATATCGAAGCTGGTTTGCTTCATGCATCTCTAAGACTTTTAAAAGTATGTGATGAAAATCAGGTTTTTTAAATGTAAATATGTAAAGATGGCGCATAGATTCGGTCTGAATCGAGTGGAGGCGGAGCTAGGAGCGGCGTAAACTTAATGAAGCTAAGCAAGTTATTTTATGGCAGGAATTATTTTCACAGGAAAAAACTTTAAATATGTAATTTTAATGGTCAAAGTTTAAGGGATACAATTATTGATCACAGGGGGACTTTCAAACCCCTGTACATCTAAACCCAAGGCTTCGGGAAAGTTAGGTGGTGACTATTGCATTGTACAGATTGAAAATGGTATGGTGATATTTCTGGTGTTGTTTCATCGCTGTGTGGGTCTGTATTTGTGTCCTGGAGCTTTCTGGAACAGCAGTAGGAGTGTAAACTTCATTAGGTTTGTCCTGTCATTATTTCCGCTGAGTTTGCTATATTAGTGAGGCGGCCGCGTGGTTCAACTGTCTGTTGTTGTTTTTCAATTAAACTCTGACGCACAACACCAAGAAACAACAAACGTCTCTTCTCATTATATCTTACATCAGCA
Source organism: Triplophysa siluroides (assembly GCA_006030095.1). NCBI lineage: Eukaryota > Metazoa > Chordata > Actinopteri > Cypriniformes > Nemacheilidae > Triplophysa > Triplophysa siluroides. The sequence goes on from VCII01000066.1 coordinate 1,222,988, forward strand.
CCTCTCATTTTAACTCGTTCTATTCAACTATATCAAAAATCTCTCTTCTTTCTGTCTTATTGAAGTAAATCTTCTCCCTCTTTACCTCCTGCCGATGGGTTCCTCCGTCACTCAGACTAAACACTCTTTTCTGAGGTGTGTGTTCATCTGAGTGTGTGTTGAGTGAGCACCGGTGCCCTTGTGCCATATTTTGCTCTTTCGTTTTTTTATTATGTGTCTTGCTTGCGTATTAAGATGAGTGTACTGGAAGCTTTAATTACCAAAGAAAATTCCTTGTGTGTGCAAACATACTTGGCAATGAAGCTCTAGGTGATTCTGAAACTGTAGGAGAGCCAGATCCTCTAAACCTGTTAAACGCGCAGTGAACGGCAGATGGCGCCAATACAATTTACAGTAAAACTCCCAGAGAATAACTTCCACAAAATTCTATTTAAGGTTATTTATATAAGCATGGCATATTAACAGCATGCCATTACGTCTAAGGAATGAGTGTAATGAGCTCCCCAGACTTTTCTTTATTCTCTGATGCCTACCACTTTGCATCAATTGCCAGAGCATGAAAATACACATATTAAAATGATATTATCCAATATAGATTCATATCTATTACAATGTTAGGATCATTCATCTAATATAAACACGTCAGCTACCCCTTAAACTCTTTTGTTTGAAAAAGATATGCACATCCCCTCCTGAATACGTGACTATGGAAACAATAATGTCGGCGTGTAAATCTAAACTGCAAACGTTAGTGAATATGTTATGAAAATTAATATCTCGCGTCAGCTGACCGGATCGGGCGCACGTGAGCAGCGCACGCTGGGAGCCGGTCTACGCTGGCGCGCGCGCCCACACACGAACACCTGTACGTGGCGATGGACACACACGCACTCGTGTGTGTTCACGCCCGTTACGTAGTATTCTCTCTGCTTTGCTTTCCAGGCAACCTTGTGGATGACCGAAAGCCCCAAAAAGGCACTATAGCCCCGATGCCGTCATGTGACGCGAATGATTCAGATGGTTACGCACATACTATAGACCACGACGTTTCTGCACGTACAACGCATCATTATTTATTAAAAACCAGATCATAACGATTGTTTAATAAATATCAATAAATTGATTACTATTTATCATTTTAAATTAACTATATTAGACTATTTAAGTAAAATGAATAGAACACATTTATTTGTTTCTGTTTAATTGGATCACCAGGTTTCCCCCTTAGTTTTATTATAGTGAAAGTGTATAACCGGACTGCTTAGAAATGTAAATTATATAAACTTACATTGTTTAAATAAATAAGTGTCTTACTTTTGGACCTGTATATATAAAAATATGCATACAAATACCAAAAAATAAAGTAGTGTTGGCTAATGTTGGATAAAAAGCGTCTGCCAAATGACTAATGTGACAAATTGAATAAACTAAAAAAAGCAATTTCATTGTTTGTCTAAATGAATTGTTTCTCTGTTTATGTTTGCACACGGAAAGCAATACAAGAGAGACCCGCGTGTCGCGTTTTAAAGCAGCACGTCTTGAGGTTATCAATAAGTCAAGGTTTGCCTATTGAACTTAACGGAGACACTCGAAGTCCGATCCGTCCGTCAGACAGCCTTCTCTGGCCGCGCCCACCGCGGTTACACGTCCAATCGCACGGACTTCACTCGCAGCTCTGACCGACAGCCGAAGCCGCGCGTTAAAACCGAGGAACGACGGCGTCCCCCACCATTCATAACAGCGCTGCGTTAAAACGCAAGATCTTGAGAACCGAGTCGTCAAACCCAACAGGAAGCGGAATTAAAGCGCACTTTATTCACCGGACTAGACGTGCGCTCGGATAACGCATTCTCTCTCGCGCTTTCTCTCCTGTTTCTTTGTGTTGCGATCGGTATCACTGTACGTCCCAGCAATACAGTACAGTAGCAAGGCTCAAAGTTGCACCGGAGAGTGATCCTTCGGCTCTTTCCCAATGAACCCAACGCACTTGGAGACGGGTGACAAGCCAAGCATGGGATTACTTTTGTGATGTGGATTGTAACAACCTTGGGGGAGAAAATTGCCTTCCTTCTCAACAATGTGAGAGGACCTGCGTCCTGGATTCTCATTTTTCTGGATATCCTGAAAATAATCGGCAACAGTTGAGAGACGCTATTGCTTGGGTTTGCTCGGGTGTCTCGCCCGCATGTGTGTTGTGGGACCAACATGGGATTCTTGTTGCCCCTATAACTCGGACACCGTTTGAAGAAGGTTCCACTCATGTCTAACTTGCTTTCAGAGACCTTTACCAATGCGTTTGCTAAAGTGCGCCTATCGTCCGATAGGATTTTAAAAAGATTTATTCGCCTTATAAATTCAATCATGAACTTTGCTGTCCGCGTGCTCCAGTTATTTATTGTGACGCTTCTGTATTTTTCAGCTGTCAAGGTAAGTTTTATATTTCTATATTTAGAGAAAGAGAGCGATAGAAGGGGCCATGTTGGGTGATTTTTAAATAAGGTTATTCGGCATGTCCATGCGCCACTATATTGGACGTCCTTGTCTTTCCCCTTGCGAGGTCATTGACCATGTTTTGGCCAAGCTATCCAAAACGACCCGAACAAGCAAATGTGACCACGGCACATTGGACAATTTTAAAGCTATAGAGAGGCACAGCATGGGGAAAACTCACAAACAGCTTAAGTCCATTCAAGTGTTCGGAAGTTTGTTGTTGATTTTGGTGAAGGCCCCATCATATCCACCTTGGTGATATTATGGCGCTTTAAAGGCGCAGCTGCAGTTTTGCGCGCACGGGCACCAGCATATCAGATCTCGGTAAATCAGACTCGACTCATATTTGACAGAAACGATCATATAGGCCTTTTGTAAGTTTTAAAGTAGCATGGGGCTGTCCTCTAAACGTCAAAGCAGACAGGAAGTTTTAAAAGTAGGCTATCAGTGGAAAAAAGGAAACGATCTTTAAGTTACAAGGTTTCTTACGCAGCTTTGCGGCATATGTCGTGCCATTAATGGAGTAACGAAACATTCTTTAGTAAAAAGCTAAAGGCTCTCCACGGAGCCTATTCGCGTGCTTTGAACCGTGACAAAGCATCTGAGATGCGGGTTGTTTTTGGCCCCAAATACCCAAAGTTTTACCCCTGCCCCCTGGACGTATACGGGACCATGTGGACTGCGAGGGTTCAGACATAACGCCTAAGTGAAAACATTACGCAAAACGCAATGTTTAACCACAAGCACAGAATGATTCATTGTGATGGTTAACCTTGTCTGCATCCACTTTTATGCTGAACCTTGGATTTGAAATGAAATTTGGTAGTTTGTTGCATCATCTTGAACCTGGCTGCGTGGTTCACAACTAGTCAAACCCGTTAGGGCTCATTTGATTGAACTGAATGTATGACAAATAGCGTTTTAACATATGAATCCCTGTTTAAAATGTCGTGTCTTTTTCCACAGAGTGCCTACATACCCAAGGAGGGAGGCAGAAGCACGTATGACGGTGAGTTTGGGTTATCCCGAGGGGAGCCTGCATTTCCGGAACACAGCGCCATCTGGCGGACGGTCGCGAAATGGCGGCCTTGTGCTTTTTCTCAGACGCTGCATAGTTTCGATGTACATTGGATTATTTATATCATGTTTTACATCTGAGTGTTAACTGCCTACGTGGCTAACATCGTACAATATTAACAAAGGAAACATAATCATAAGGAAATGATGGCACTTTAATTTGGAAAAACTTACCAGTTGTCTTATTTGCAGTGGTGCCATTTATGGAGGTGTACAACAGGTCGCTCTGCCGTCCTCGAGAAGTGCTGGTGGAAATCCAGCAGGAATATCCCGATGACATCGAGCATATCTTTATCCCGTCCTGCGTGGTCCTGACCCGCTGCGCTGGATGCTGCAACGATGAGATGATGGAGTGCACCCCCACCGTCACCTACAACATCACCCTCGAGGTCAGACAGCCCTCCAACCCTAAACTTCCTTTCCGTCACAATATATATGCGAATCCGTTCAATTTGAGGTATTGTATGCCGTTTCAATTTTGTGCACTTCTCTGCAGATCAAAAGGGTCAGGCCACTCCACCATCAGGGCGACTATTTAATGAGTTTTGCAGAACACAGTGAATGCCAGTGTCGGTAAGAATCCTCGCTATAATAAACACGCACGCACATGTTTCCGCGTGGCCTGTATCTCAAAGCCGATTTCGTTTTTTACCCGGGGAAGTTCACGTTTAGTTTGAGCTTACTCTTCAGTTTTCGGGCTCAAGAAGGTGGGTTGGTTTGGAGCGGGTTTCGTCGCCATAGTAACTTGCTACACGGCTAACCTGCTCCTGGGTTAGAGATCGCAAACCGAAACTGGACCAATCAGCTCCGAGAAAAGTTACATATTTCTGACCGATGAAGCCACTACCCATGATTCTCTCGCTCCAAATTTCAAAAGTTGATCAAACTTTTGCAGTTAAGTGTTTATTTGTATTTTATATTTACATTGATTTATTATAATCCAAAACACATTCATATCATTATTATATGAGTTGATAATTAATATTGAATTAATATTAAACATAGAATTTAAATGAATATAGCTATAATCGTATAAAAACAAACATATTACCTTTAGATTTCTTTGTTAACCAATATCAAATATTTAGCCTAAATTCAGTTGATTCTGCATCGATATAGTCAGTGGCTGCCTTCTCAAACTTTCAGTGCAGCAGTGTTTATTCCTGCCTTGCAAATGTGTTTTAATTCATGACATTTGTTTCATAATGATAGCCTAATCAAACACTTTCCATGTGATTGGCAGGTTTCGCTGCACGTGTCACACTTTCAGGTGCACACGCCTCACAAACTCTGGATCAAACCCGAGTTGACAGAGAGCGTTTATACCGAGCGTTGTGCTACAGCTGAACCTGATCTAAACCAGGTTGGGTTTGTCTGGTTTTGTCAACTCCTAACTTACTCTGCAACTCAGTGTTAGTTCACCTCGCTTCGTGATACAGGCCACTGGGGTGTTTGTGTGTGTTGTTTACATCCAAACAAAGACGTTTAGTGAGGTAATGTCCTGCTCTGTTTATGCTTTTTTTACAGGCCGAAAAAAGATGTTCCGGAGAAGAGAGAAAAGTGAGTACCATTAGTGAGTGTGTGTGTTTGTTTGTGTGTGTGCATGCATCCCTCGGCCCTCGCTTTGTTTTCTCCCATTCTTCTCATTCATTCAGTCCTTGTCTCCTAATCTTTCTGTCTTTATCTCAGTCGCTCTTATCTCCGGGTGTATTCCTTCCTGTTTCTCTGTTCCTTTCATCTGCTTTTCATGTTGCAAAAAGGCAGAACATCTGATAGTGAGAGAACAGTAGAGCTCCTCACCGCTGAATCAAACGCAAATCATGTTTTGCAAATGTCGCTGTAGGGTTTTGTGATACGGTTGTCGATGTTACAGATAAATTCGTTGGCTATGTAAAAGCTAAGCTAAACCCGTGAATTTAGCGTCTCACAATCTCTCCCAGTCGTTCATCTGAATAATATTCTTTTCAAACCATACTAAATGTTCAACATTTGTGACAAATCTGTTCCAGGCAAGTCGTAAAGGTTGCTCTCATAAACCCAGTTGTCCACAGGTGTCTAGAAGATGAGTCGATATAATCTCCGACCCCTTAAGCGTCATTCGATCATCTTCTGTCTGATCTCGTCATGTCATTGCACGTCACTTTACGAGGCGTGAATTCAGTCGCGCCTCGGGCACTTAAGAAGCCCAGCAAGAGCAGGTGTGCGACTCTCGCCCACTAGTTCAATGCCCTCGTCCCTCATTCATCCTCCTTTTATGATCTGAGGTTCATTGAGGTGAGGGAGGGATCTGTCGTCTCTGAAGCGTTTACGCCGTTTTCTTCCTTTGTTTATGAACTGGTTTCCACTCCTCAGAGATACCGCAGCGGTCAGTCAACCCCATCTTCACCCCTGACCGAATGTTTCATTGTCAACTGAAGCTGACGTTGCCGCGATCTTTTGTCTGACGTAGTGTGGCGGTTCAGAGGTTATCTCCATGGGCTTTAAAAGGTCATGTGCGTTCTGATTCTGGTAAACAAGCGTCCCTTTGACACAGAAGCTTGCTCAGGCGGTTAACAAACCCGAGATTATAACACAATGTAAGCTGACCTCTGAAACGAGCGAATGCCATCGGAGATAACAACTTTATGGTCCTGACGTTCTGCTAAAAGAACTTGGACTTCATGACAGTTGTTAGGAGATCTTTTACTTTCCATCATTTTGTCATATCACATCGGTCAATGAAAAACCCTCGAACATTAACGCACACGACCGTATACAGAGAAGTCGGGCACATGCTTTATCAGTGAGATTGCACGATTAAAGGGAAAGTTCACATTCCTGTTTTCAAGTTGCCTGACGTGCCAGGGTGTTTTATAACTCTTATTTTAAAGAGCTTTTATAGTAACTATGTGTTGTGAACATTAGTCGCCGAATATACTCGCCCGTTTGGATCGGTTTTATTGATTTATTTGTTTAATTTTGTAACATACAAAGCCAAGAATCTACTCAAACTTAATGTCTTGTTTATTCATCTATAACTCCCGCGAGAGAAATTCCGTAAAACTGTCCGTCGTCTTTTTGTTTCGCGTCCTCTGGGTTTCGCTGTTGTGTCAGGCGCTTATACAACAATAAGAAGAAACAGATGTATTTTAGTGGGACATGTGTATTTGGCATCTCCATCTGGATCATTTTATTGCAATCTGTCTGTGTGCTTGATCTGTTGCAACAACTGGGATTCAGCTCTTGTTTGTCGATGTTCTGCTTTGTCTGTCATGTTCCCTTTCCAGAGAACCCCGGAAGGGCAAAGGCCAAAAGCGAAAGGGAAAGAAAAACCGCGAAAAAAAGCAGGATTTGTACGTCACCTCTGCGTTCGCCTCCTCTCACCTGCACCTGAGTGTGGCGCTCTTGGTCGTGAAATTAATTTGGGAGGAGATTTTGTGCCTCCTTTAATCATGTCCCACGCTCTTAATTGTCATTCATCCATAAGCTCCTCCCACATTTAATTCAAACTGATCTTCCCACGAAACCGCATTTTCGGAGTCACTAACGCCTCAAGAACATGCTAAAACCATTAACATGACCTAATTATTAAAGGCGATTTTTCATACCCCATAGAGCGCAACGGTCCCACTTTTTCATCCACCGATCTTTTATTTCATGTTTCAAAGCCACTGACATACAACCAGAAACACCATTTGGCATTTTTTGTACATTTCTTTCTGAAGAACCCTACTGTTGCGCTCCATCGGTTGTGCTTCGATAAATCAAGCTCTCTGATTGGATGAGAGGTGTCCGACGTGCACGCTCACCCCACCCGCCAGCATGGCTTTCAGTCAATGGTTACTAATCTATCTCAATATTTGTGTTGGAATCACTGCAGTGTTTCCTGCTTTGAACTGTTTTTCTTGAATGGTTTTGTTTTTCTTGTGTGATAGGACTTACCGACATCCTCGCACTGTCCTTTCTGTCACATGAGAAGGATTGTGCGAGATGTTTTCTTGTGGCTGTGAGTTTGTTCATGTCCCGCTGCGTGAGCTCGGGCTCACAGTGTTACGAAAGTCAAACAGCCTGTTTGCTTTGGTGAATCTCCCAAGAATTGAGAAATGTTTGAATGAGAATGCAAGAGCAATTGAACGAGTGTGCAGAGTGTTTTTTTGTTTCACTCCGGGTTTGGATGCTCAAGCGAAAATGTGATTTAAAGGGATGGTTCACCCTGAAATAAAAATTCCTCCTGTCAAGCTGTTTGCTTTGGTGATTCTCCCGAGAATTGAGAAATGTTTATTTTTTCTTTTCAAACGGATGCAATTACCGACATTTATTTTTAACAGTTGTCACTCTTACAGTTTTTCAAGCTTATAAATATGTTCAGAGTAAGCCAGCTTCACAAGTGACACGTTCTACATAATAAAGACGATTCCATGTGTTCTGTGAAGTTTCAGCGCGAGAAATATTTCAACGAGAATGAAAGAGCAAAGGAATGAGTTTACGATTTGGGATTTCAGAGATATTTGTTGTACGGGACAATTCACCCCATTGTCATTATTTTTGGAGCTTGACTTTTCCTTCTCTTTTCTCCTTCTATAATGACATTAGCTTTCCTGTAGACGTAAACAACGCCAAGGATGTGCACATTCTTAGAAACAAAAAACATGTATAGAATAATGCAATGCAGGTTGCTTTGGATAAAAGCGTCTGCCAAACGTGTAAATGTAAATTAAGCTGAGCAAATAAATTTTTAGTTTTGGGTGAACTATTTCTTAAATGTCTTTCTTTTGCATTGAAACTATTTATGTGATTTAAGGAAGAGATATCGAAATACACTTTTGGCTTTCAAATTTTCACAAAACACAATGTAGCTGTCGAATACAAGATTGTTAAACCCTAAATAGTTTAGAGTACTGTGCAAAAGTCTTAGTCTTCATCAGCTTTGTTGTTTTAGCAGGTTGTTGTTTATTTTTCAGTGTCTTTATTAAGATACAAAGAGAAAATACATGAAATATGTACTCAAAGCAACATTAATATTTTTGCCATAAATCACTTTTATTAGTCACCCTTTAAGCATGTCCCTGGGTCTTGCAAACATCTAACAAATAAAAAATATATGTCAACTTTGACAAAACAGTTTTTAAACATTTAGAGTGTTTTTTTTTTCCATTTCCTGAAAAACAGTGAATTTGGACATCAAAGGTTTCAGGAGGGCAGCAATATTATAAAAGCTGTTTTTGTCCAAAAAAAAGATTTGTACTACATACATATTTTCCATATTGTTTGGTTGTATTCTTATATCAAGATTGAGAAATGATTATATGGTCTTTATAGCATTGCTTAAACACAATTGCTAAAATCTGATGGTGGCCCAATAGCTTGTCCACATCGGGACGATAATTGCGCGTGTTTATCGTCGACGTTTAACGACGTTTAAAGATTCAAAAATTGTACCGACGCCTCAGGCTCATTCTTGGGTTTGACACGCCGCATTAAAAACTGGCCAACCTATGAGATTGGCGCTTTTGTTCACGTGCCTGTATTGCTGAAGTTACAGTAAAACACGACTTGGCGGCGCTCAAGCACACATTGACGAAGAGGAAGCAAGATTCATTCTTCTTCTGTGTGACAAGCGAGTGCAAGAAGCATGTCAGGGAGTGAATTTGCACGTTCACACGGCTCATCGCCAGTGAAAATCGTTTGGGTATGAACGCCGTCTCGAAAAACGCTGGCGATAAGCACGTGCATCATCGTCCCGGTGTGGACAGGCCTTAAGACTATTACACAGTACTGTAGGTACATTTATTTTGTGTCAGAGGTTTAGGTGTGAACAGACCTTCAGGTCCGGCATGAGATATTATATGGGTTGAAATCACATCTGTTGACACAAACCTCTGTGAACTTTCATGAGTTTTTGTACAGTCCGTACGTACTGATGACCCAACACTGCAAGAGGCAATAAACAGCCACACGGATTCTCCTGCTCTGTGCTCTCTCTGACTCTTATTCCAGTTTGCTTCTCTTGAGTTGGCGAGAAAGTGATAGGCTGCATGAATGTCTGCTTGTGTTTTCTCGCATCATTTGAGCTTGCAGCTGCATGGCCGCATCCCGCTTAACTTCAGCCTTTCTACAAATGGACCCTCAGAACGGGGCGATCACGGGACCGCACCAGGGTGGATAAACGTGCCGCTTGCCAAGTGCCTGTGTTGGCATCGTGGAAGTGTGTGTGAAAATGCTTCGTGTTTAATGTCATTGTGATGGTTATGTTTTAGCAGTAATCTCCCCCATCGTCTCCCCTTCTCTCGCTCTCTCTCTCCTCAGCACTCAGTGTGAGCCCTGCTGTAGCACATGCTCGGAAAGGAGGAGAAGGATGTTCGTCCAGGACCCAGAGACGTGTCTGTGCTCCTGTAAAAACTCAGAAGCCTACTGCAGGTCTCGAAATCTGGAACTCAACGAAAGAACTTGCAAGTGTGTGTTTGTGGATTTGTATGCCTTCGATGTTTTTATATAATGGATAATGTCAGCTGGTTTATTTTATTATCATAACATTTGTATGTTATCATAAAATAAACCCAAACAGGGTGTTTATCTTGCGATAACCTTCAGCCGACTGGTCACATGCGAATGTTTCATATGGATAATCTTGGAAATGAAAAAGATTCTCACTTGCATCCAAGCCTTCTCACAAATATTTTCTCTCTGTCTCCTCAGATGTGACAAACCGAGGAGGTGAACTGTGCGGAGGTCGGACTTTGGCACGAAGGAATATTTCACCAATAACTCACGGCACTTTCACTTTTCAGCATCCCCCTTTTTGAGCCATCGCAGTGAGAACCAATTGCAGGGGAAGGGGGGTCGACGAAATGTTCTGTCTGTATATTTTTACCATTAGCGTGTGTAATAGGCCGCCTGAGCGACTCGAAGCGCAGGATTTGATTTGCTGCTAAAAGGTGTCTAGAAATGACCTGCAAAAACGTTTCTGATCGCGGCTGGCGTGCACCAACCCGTAAACAAAAGCATTTGACGGCACGCATCACTGGATTTGGGGTTACTGTGCGTGAACTTACACGTAGACGAATGAATAATTGTATGGAAGATTGCAACACATGAGCGAGTGTCCGTGTGGAATCATTCCTGTTTGTTTGAGAACAGCGAGCGCAATATTCGCGTTTTGAGAGATGGACGCAAAGACTGTAAGAGAGACTCTGGCATTGGAATGTCACACGGTGATGCCATGGAAGCCTGCGACTGTGGTAAATGTTTGCACGAAGCTCTGACCTTGAACAGACGAACCCAAGAAGATTTTGGTCACATTCACACTTTAAAGGGATATTCATTCTTCGATATGTTTGGAAACCACTTCGTGCAGATTCATGCAATCACACTACTTGGGATCTGAGAGGACGAGTGTTTTTTTGTCTTTTCGTTCCCTCAAAAAGTTCAGTAATTTATGATTTGTTTTCTCAGTATTCTTTCTTTGTATTTAATTTGACCTATTTATGTTCAGTGTTGAAATGGATCTTCTCGCTTGTTTTCCGTCTGCAAATCTTTTCGTGCTGTTTCAATATAAGTAGAACAGAGAAACATTCCTAGAAACTGATGAGCAAGTTCCTCTGCCAACTGCCTTGAATTTGCCAATGTGCTGCAAAAGTGTGTGTGTGTGTGTGTGCCATCCAGCCTAGACATTTGTGTAAATGTGATCTTGTGTGCTTAAGAGGTTGACGTTTGTGCGTGGGCAAGTGCGACATACGCATCATATATTAATATAACAGCCAAATGTACATACAGACCGATCCCATGCCATCTTTTACTATAATAAGATCTAACAGTATGCCCAGTAGTCTGATGTGCAGATTTACATTTTAAACATTATTTATTTACTCCCTGTAAATATGTTGAATATTAACAACATTTTTTGTGCCTATGTAATAATGTAGTAAAACATATTTATTTTCAAATTATATTGCCCTTTTTCTATAAAACCTTGTTTGAATTATCCTTTTGATGTGTCGATACGATTAGGTTACGACAACTTTTGCAAAAAGCTATGAGTATATTTTTGTAGGTGCCAACGGCAGAGGTATTTATTATTCACAACATAATGTTTAGATCGCTGTGTGGAAATGTTAACGTTATCAGTAAGCTATTTATAATTGATTTTGTATTATATGATAAATTGGACAATAATCTTTGAGTAATGTGGTTGTATCGGCATTTATTGTACAGCATTGTTTGTGCTTCGTCCAGTTTATCAGCATTCTGATGAATGTTTCTGGGCTGAATGTCAGGACGTTTCAATGGCACTGTTCAAAGTCACTGAATCAGAGTTCATACTGAGGTGCAGGGGTTCCGCAAGTCCCCGTCCTGGGACTTGGACTGTTTGCTTTTATTGTTCGCTTAAGTTTCAGCCTTCAAGCTATATTCAATGGAAAATCACCACTGTATTTTAATGAGTGCTATAGCCTGAGAAATGCCTGACTCCTATTAAAATTCATTCCATAGTGACAGGAACAAAATTGTGTTTCTGGAATAATACCTAAATCTCATGATACCTGCTGAAAGAGCAATTTTCCAAGACAATTTGATAAGACTGTATGTGTCCATAGCATAAATGCCAAATCAAAGGAGTGCTAAGACTAAAAGCAATATGTTGCGGTTTTTGTTGCTTTGGATGTGCAATATTGCCTACAGTTTGATTGGTTGCACCAATACAGATTCCATTTCAAAATATTTTTGCTTTGTCCTCAACTTCAGCCTCGGACAACATTATTTGAATGTTTTGGTTTAAAGCATGCAAATGTTCGACCAGCTATGACCATTCCAGAGGTTTTCCACCTCTAAACCCCATCTGACAGGTCCATGTGATCCGGAAGCCATCAGTCGACCGTATTTAAGGAGGTTTAAGACTTGTTTGTGGAACTTTGCAGTGATTGTTTTGAAACAGCTGATTTTACTCTTTAGATTAACCGCTATATTTAACACAATATGACCATGTGAAACGCTTAGCAGCAATTCTAACTACCTATGAAATATAGGATAAGCCTCTCTGCGCAAGCACAGGGCCCTCGGCTGCTTAAATACCCCAAGAATGTTGTAAGTGCACTTAAGCTGCGATTAGAGGAGGAATTTTGGAAAGGCAGCTCCCCGTCTCCCGTTTAAACCATCATAGTGTTGAATCCGGTGGACTTTACCCCCATCAGTTTAACTAAAGAGTTACAAGCCATGAACCGGAAGGTTGAAGGGTCAAATCCCATTTAGACCCATGACATGCTACTGATTTGACCATATTGAAGTATATTTGCCTACAATTATATTACAATGTGTGTTTTTCATAAGAATATCAGACAGTTTGCTTGTCCTCGTTCTTCAATATTACATTGTAGTAGATTTTATATGCAGAACACCTTTCAAGGCCAAAGCATTCAATTAATATAGTATTGCTGATCAAGTTAAATATCGAAAGTTCAACTTGAAAAAGAAATAATAAAAAAGCAGGCATTAGTGTGTGTACTGAAAATAGGTTACATGTATCAGAGATGCACAGTGCATTCCTTCAGTATGATTTTATTGTGTGGTGAGCGGTAATAAATTGTCATGTTGCTGAAAATAAACTGGAATTTACCCTCATTTCCAACAGAATGCCGTGACCAAGGTCTGCGTCTTTAAAACTCATAGTCAGTCCACACCCTGCAGTAGAGACGTGCTGTGTTTCAGGAACGCCACAATCGCCCAACGGCGTCATTACTCATCAGACAGCGTCTTCCACCTGTGTGTGTACATGTGAGTGTGAGATTAGGTGCGTGCTCGCTTTCACATCGTGCATTTCCACACGCCAGCGGCACTGTAAACCAAGTCTATATTTACCAGCTCTTCCATGGCATCATTTACAGAGAAAGAAACCAACATCTTGAGAGAGAGAAATTCATATACTGGATCATTTCAGATCTTTCCATTTTGTAGAGGTTTAAGTTTTGTCATAATCATGTGTCAACCCAAAACTATTTTTAAATAATCAAAGGAGTGTGTGTTTAAGGCAAATGGTTTTCATAATGAGTAACACAACACTGTAATTTAACATAATATTTACAAGTACCCTTACAAGAAAGAAGTGTATTCAAGTATGCTGTACGTCTTTAAATCGAAAGTAGTATACTTTTTAGAAACTTCTCAGAAATGTCCTTAAACTTATGTTTTAAAAATATGAAATACGTCCCCAACCTGCAGAATCCTCCCGGTGAATTTCTACCATCCTAAATACACTTAGGACTTTAAGTATACTTATTTTTTAAGGGCAACATTGCCAACTCTGTCGTTACAGGTCATTAGTATGATTTTCTTTCAGTGCCATAATGTTGTAGCTTTCTGTTCTGTTTAAGAGGATTATTATTATTATTATGCATTACGCAGAAGTAACATGTTGTTGGAATATATCTTTTAAATTGTTCTTTCTGTGGAGAGAAGGCCTGCGCTGTTGATCCGTGTGCGTGTTAGTGTGCCACTTTCTCCGAACATCTCTCTCCTTCTCCATATTTCTTGCACCAAAGATAAACACGCAATTACACGTTTCGGAAATTCCTAAACAACCTTCGCACACTCGTGCGAGACTAAATACACAGTTTTTCGCACACACAAACACGCGCTGACAAATCATCAAAGACAAATCATTCGAATTGAAATAAACATTGTTTGGCTCATTTGAGTCCCTCTTTATTCTCTAGGCTCGCGTGACTCATCGTGTTAAACGATTCGAGTCTGTTAGGCCTGTCAATATCACCAGAGAAAAACATCAAGAGAGAAATAAGAGGGTTGATGAAGGAAAAGGTGAATGAAACAAGGGTACAGGCCAGTGCGTAACACACATGAAACCCCTCACTGCTGATCCTTTGTGCCTGAATCTTAACCTTTGTAATGTCAAGGTCGCCTGTTGTCAAAATCAATATTCACAGGCTGGGATTTTTCCTCTTCTCCTGTAAAGAAAACAAATCTGCTTGCTTTCAAATTTCCTTGACATAAACCAGTACTGTCGGTAAACGAACATCAACATAACTACACTTTTATAGTTTATAGTTGACAAACAAAATAAACAAAGCTGTTTTCCTAACGTGCATATACTTTCATTCTTTTAACATGACAGTTTATTTTGAATTAGTTTAAGACGTTTAGCAAAGTTTACTGAGGCCCGGACCCCCAGGTGAGGACCCCTGCGTTATGCCTTTTGAGGCAATAGCATATTTTGGAGATGAGCTTATTAAATGACACTGCGTGTAATATTGTGTGTTTGATGACATTCACACATGTTGTCTGGTTTGTATTTGCTCTGGTGCGAGTGATTAATCTGTACGGTTGCTAGGAGACCAGTTTAAGGCATTCCTCACATATTCAGTCTAATCCTTCATTCCAGGCCGTTCAGATCATTGACATGTGATTAGTGTCTCTTCTCAGAGAGGATTTGTGTTGTTAAGTGATGTGATGCAGGTATGTATATAGATTGAAAGCATTGTAAGAGGCTTTGGATTACAATTGATTTCTCGTGAGTGACATTCCAGCGTTTATGCGTGCAGGAGCGTGCTGTTGGGAAACTCTTAAATTCTCATCAAATGGATCCAAGATGAAACAGTTTTATTTACCCAGCCAACTATTTTAGCAGAAGTCACATGGAACTACTTTATCACATTCAGCTGTGTTCAGTTAGGTGAGTTGTTCTAGTGACAAACACACTGAGACATTTCTCGGAATATCTTCTTTTGTGTTCCACGTTTTAAATGACACGAGGGTGGAAAAATGTTCATGGATTTTTATTTTGGGGGTGAACTACCCAATACACTGTTAAATACACTGTTTTGATGTTGTTCAACCCCACGCAGAGGCAAATCTTGATGTGTTTAGTGACGACTGGCTGAAACGTGTGTTGAATGTGTGTGTGTGTTTAATCTAAGGTTGTTAAACTTAATGTTCACTCTGACCTCTTGTGGACCCAAAATTCAATATAACCCACACACTGATTTGATGGCTCTAGCAGCCTGTGTTCTATTAACATATTAAGAACACAAAGAACTGAAAGATGTTATGCTAGTACAACCTTAAGCTTATAAGGTTCTTCACAGCGATGCCATAGAAGAACCATTTTTAGTTCCACAAAGAAACAGAAAAGTTCAGATGTTAATAGTTCTTTATGGAACCAAAAGTTTCTTCTATGGCATCGAAGAACCTTTTGAAGCACCTTTTTTAACAGTCTATACCAAAAGTACAGTTTTGTATTTGTTTTATAACCATAATGGTTATGGTGCTATGACTTAATGGACTAATGAGTTTCAGGATAGAGGATTTTAGAGCATTTTAGTTCACCCAGTAAAGAAACTTCTGTCGTCTATTATGTCGCTGGAAACCTGATACACATGAGAAGCAATAAAGTTTGAGCGCAGGTTCTCTTTATTGCTTTTACAATTTCTCTTTATTGCCTCACGAAGCTCGACTGCCACAGTCACCATCTACTTTTATTGTACGGACATTTGTGTTCGGAGCAACATGCATGGACTTTCTCTAAAATATTTATAAACTTCTGGTTGTGGAAGTTTTAACTATCAAATGAACCAGCGCTGTACGTGGTTTTGGAGTTATACATCTGATGTAGCGTTTGTGACCCAATGACTTTACTCTTGACTGACAAGCTTTAATTGATGTATGTGTGTGAGCGTATGCGTGTTTATAAAGGTTATAAGGCATTTTAGGAGGGGGGGGGTGGCGGCGGCCAGGGTTCAGGTTGAATCCAAACGCTTTGATACCGACTGGTATGAGATCAGATGTGCTGAGGGAGAAAAGTATCTGATTTCTTCCAAGAGGAGTCAAAGAATGAACACAGGTCTCATTAGCTTTTGCTTTGTTCCTTTGCAATAAAAATAGACTCAAATGTATGAACAACAACATGGTAGATGTTTAAAATACTATGGCAATAGAATGAAAGAACAACTTTATTGTTAGTGATAGTAGTCTATTATAAAAGACAAACAGACAAGGTGTTCAATATGCAGATAAATCAGAGATACAGCAATGACATAAATCAGCAAATATGTGACCCATATACCTGTATGATCTCACCACACTATCTTTGTTTCTCTTTATCACACATTTCCCAGCCAGCACAATCACATTGTAAAAAAAATATTTTCTTAATGTTATAAAAGATAAGGACCCTCCTTCACACGACAGATGAGATTGACTAGCATCTGTACTTCCGTAACGTTGCACACAACGCTGTTGCAATGTTTTATGAACCCAAGTTATTTTCTGGGCGTTGCCAATGGGAACAAGGTTTGTCTGGTCGACATGACATCGTTGCCCCTGCTGGTCAAGAATGCAAAAGATTTTTTGCAATTTTGCAAGCAACTTGGTAGTTTTACCACTGGACATGTTTCGGAGTTTGTAAAAGTGGTAATAAGACATAACAAATCTAACTTAAAATTGAGAACTGGACTGAACAAAAATTGGATGGGACGTAAACACCAGGAGGTGCATAAGAACCTTTTGCGTCTCATATGGACCTTTAAATGGTTTCTAAAAACCGAGTTCATACAAACATTGCAAGGATTTTGTTTTCGTCAAACAAAAGTGTTGTTGTGCATCAGTATTTTGAGACTTTGTGAAAACATCCCGGGCTTTATTTTTACTCTGGCGCATGTCATTTCATTTAAAAAACACTTGGTAACCCAACTGCAACAAAAACGCAACGTTGTGAAAATGTTTAGTGCTTGCTGGGTCTGTACATGTACACATTGCAACCAACACTACACAACCGAAACTCTCCCTTTATAATCCACCAAGCTGTGAACACTGCGACTAAGTGTGTTTGTGCGCACGTGCGTGCGCGCTTGCGTTTGTTGTTTTAACCTGCTGTTGCTCTGACACACAAACAAAAGATGCACACGCTTCATACTTTCCCTTTTATCCCCCATAACCCCTCATTAGTGTCCTTCACTCTCACTTTACAGACCTGTGACCCTTTTTTGTGCTGCACTTAGGGACGATGTCATCACCGCGGGCCTCAGAAATAGAAAGATGACAGCGCTATGCAGGTGGGCAGAGAGGTTCGGGCCGTAACGTGACCTTGCAGACGCTCCAACCATGCCTGCTATGAGAGGCCACAGTGTGGGTCTTGACCACCCCCCGCCAGGGTCCGAGTGACCCAACCACCACCGCCGGAGACTTGGAAGTCCTTAGGAACCACAAGCTGGGGAGATGTGGGGTCCAACAAAAAGAGGTGAGTTATAACCTCTGGAAGACCATCAAAGTGTGTGTGTGTGTTGAGTAAATGTGGTCTGATCTCATATGTCAAGAGAGCAAAAGGAAGAGGGTGAAAGAGTAATAGAGAGAGACAGAAATAGAGTAAGGGAGAGCGAGTGTGATTCCGTTCACACACAGGCAGAATTCAGTTTCGCTCCAATTTGGCTCATAAAATGTATATACAGTCACAATAATGCGAATGAACACTGCATTCTAGTAACTACAATACCTTCAATTCCAGGAGTCACAAGTAAGTTTTCAGGGCATGTTTGGTCGAAATGTGCTGCATCAATGTAATGCTGTTGAAATAGTTGCATCACTGACATATGACATGAGCAGCATGCTTCGTAGGTTATGCATTGCTGTCAATTATAGATACAGTATTAGTGTCAATGTCTTTCAGGATAGAAAAATCAAGGAATAGTGCTGAATGCAAATTTCAGTGTGCTAAATAAATAAATAAATAAAATCAGTGCCTGCAAAACTTTACTGTCTTTACCTGTTCTGCAGGACTGCAGAATTCTGAAGTTTGTTCAAGTTATCTGTTACTTCTGCATTGAGTCTCCGTCACTCATTTTCTCTCTCCTCCCTCTCTTACCCTCTCTTTCTGTCTCATGGTTCCTCTGCTTTACACATTTGATTTTCCATTTATAGCTGTGGCATCTCCACGTAGTGCCAGACTGGTGTGCCCACGTTCCACTCGGGCAAAAATGTCTCTGACATTTTTCCCCAACCAAAGGCCAAAGCACACTCTCTCTCTCCCTCTCTCTTTCTCTCTCTTACATTTAGGGCTTTTAATCATCCTGATCATATGTTCAGTGCTTTGATAAGTAACTTGTCCTAATACCTCAAATTACATGGCGTGTTGAGACGAGTTAAACGATCACTTCACTTTGACTTACAAAGATTTCATTTCAGTTACTGAGTTGCAGAAGACTTTGAATCTGTGAACTTCCCTCTGAAAAATGTTCCTCTGTGGTCTTACACCATCTTTGGGTTTGGTATTTGGCACCATTATGTAATAAGGGATGTGTGTGTGTGTTTGTGTGTGTGGGTAGGGTAAACCCTACGGTATGGGGACAAAATGTCCCCACAAAGATGGCAATATCCAAACATGTTTGGTCGCCATGAGGAAACAAGCTTATAAATCATACAGAATTATTTTTTTTGAAAATGTAAAAGATCAGAAAGTTTTGTGTGATTGTTAGGTTTGGGGAATATGAAATACAGTTTGTATAGTATAAAAACCATTGCGTCTATGGAATGTCCCCATAAAACATTGAAACCCAACATGTGTGTAAGAGTGTGTGTGTGTGTAGGGTCACGTTGACCAACATCAGCGCTTTGGACACTGACGGGACAGAATGGAAAAGACCAAATGAAAGTCCTGTCTGGTTTGGATTTGAGGGGGGTGTGTGCGTGTGTATTTTCTTCCTGTGGAAAAACTTCTCTGACACACAGATATTCTCTGCTGTACTACAGTACATGAAAGTACGAGTGCTTGGAACTATCAAAAAAAGTCTCCTCTCCCAGAAAAGAGAGAATTACTCAATCTCAAGTGTTTCAGCGTTTCACACGCATGCTTTAAAACAGAAGATGGATGACGTACTCTACATCAGTAATACTGCCGTGACCC
The DNA here is from genome assembly GCA_006030095.1 of Triplophysa siluroides. NCBI lineage: Eukaryota > Metazoa > Chordata > Actinopteri > Cypriniformes > Nemacheilidae > Triplophysa > Triplophysa siluroides. The sequence goes on from VCII01000066.1 coordinate 1,242,432, forward strand.
TATCATCATATTTGGTTTTCACCCAAGTTTTTTGACTGACACTGAGGTTGTTGGAGAGGTCATGTGACTTACAGTAATACAAGCCACATACAATTTTATTTTAGTTTAAGTTTTTCGTAACTGTTCTTCTAACTATTAACTAATTGCACAAATGCTGATGTGTTTAAAAGTTTTGATAGATGAGCGCATGGCCCCCACTGAGCCATTTAGCTTTAAACCATGTTGTAAGATGCAAGGTGTTTGAAATCCTATGTTTGTTTTTCTTGGGCTACGTATAAAAATCATAATAAAGAACTGTGTCAGGTGAGCGAGAAGGCTATCAGCACGTCTGGGGTTTGGGGTGAAACGACTAAAAGATAAATGAGTTCGTTTTCCGAGCCAACTTTTATTATTATCGTGATTCAAATATTGATTACGCAGAATCAGAGACGATTGTTCATTATAGACTTTCAGTTTATGGTTCGGTTTAAAGTGCAGAAAATCAACACAAAATCTTTTCCTGTGTGACCCTCGAATGCCCCGAAATGTGTTTGAGGAAAGTTGCATTGCAACGAGAGGTTAGGAAAATAAGAGGAAGCCGAATATGCGTCAGGACGTCCCCTGGTCAACCAGAGGATGTGTGGTCATGTAAAGATAAAGATGGACGATCACACGCCGCATCTGTGTGATCCGAGCATGCCGCTGTTATAATGGATCTCAAACACAGCATTGCCCAGCGTCTGTTAGAACAGCACAAGGCCATTAGAGCACGGCAAATATTTGGCCACGGACGAAGGAAATCATGTGATTGGTTTTATGGCACTCGCTTTTTCCATATGTCACGATAACTCGAGAGCAGCGCGTCACGCGCACCTGTTTGCCTGTAGTTACTCCAAGTCAAACACTCCAGAAAGGCCTGAAGAAAAGCCAAACACTTACCTCCTAAATCTAAAGGTCACATCTAAACCTCGAGCGATTAACATCACCTCAACATGAGTGCTTACAGTGATATTTGATAATGGACCCGGCGTTGAGTTTAAATGGCCATTATTGCACAACTGAACAAACATTACACAACCCAAAGCTGAACTCTTATCTGGTATTTGTCTTTTTTACGCTAACATATGCCACAGTGCTGTTATACGCTTTATATGTGGTGCTATCACATCAGTGTCAAAGCTGTTGAATGAAATGACAAGTAAATAAACCGGAGGCGGAGCTTTGAGTTGGCACATTTATGGAGAAGGAGGTGTTGGCAAATCCAAGGTCATTTCCCGATCCTCAAAACAAAACCTTTTGTTTGTTTTTTGTTTATCAATAATGTTACAATAGCAAAACCAAACGCAATGTTTTAGAGCCGACATCCATGTGTAGGTCATTTCCAATGAAAGCCTTTGGGATCATTGATGAAATTACATTGCAGCCCCAAAACATGTATCCGACTTTCTTCTGTGGAACACAAAAGAAGATATTTTGAGAAGGTTTTGTGTCCGTACAATGGAAGTCAATGGAAGCTGATGTTGTTTGGTTGCCACCATTCTTTAAAATATCTTATTTTGTCATCTGCAGAGTTGAAATGAATTATTCAGTTTATTTATTTATAACAATGCACCCTCAAATAGATTTTCACGTATGCAGATATCCCATTTAAACAAACCTTCGCCCCACGCATGATGACCTGCAGAAGCTCGTCTGAAGCTTCTAGGAAACGTCTGTTACTGTCTAAAAATCAATACTGTAATGCGATCACGCTCTAACATCACAGGCTGAAAATTCAACTGAAATATCAATGCAACTTGGCTCTTCAGCCTGACTTCCCCACAGAGCTGTGATGGGTTAGATGCAGTTAAACCGTTGAAACCGCTGTGGCTTATCCTGTTCAGTTATAATCTGTAAAGCTGACTCATGTGCTTGCACACGGTTGATCTCATGCCAATCCTCTGACACAATAACTAAGAAATGCACATCAGGGATTTCAGAATGCACTGGGACGTGCCAGTGATAACGTAAGATCGCCCTCCAGTGGCATCATGCCAAAAACCCACACAAATCCATTTCTACTGGAAAAAACTCAACTTGGCACTTTTGCACATCAATGGTCTTGGTTTGACATGCACCTTTTAGCTAGATTTGCCCCACCCAAAAAAAATATTCTGTTCACTGCAGTAGATGTGTGATGAAATGCCATTTTTGTAAGCAATATTTTAATTGAAAATATGTTATTATATTATTGTGCCTGATGTTAAAGGCATAAGACGGGGCTGAAGCAGCCATGCAACTTCTGTTAAGACACATTTAAATGCCAAATGATATTGGATTACCTTTCAAAAAAGAATTCTTCAAATTTATAATGTATACTTTCAAATTGATAAAGTACATTTTTAAGTATACTTTATATAGTATGTACCAGTATACTTGAAAGTGTTCTATATCACCAGAGTTATAGTTTTGTCTTCAGTTTTTTAAGCTTTTAAGTTTTTATACTTCATTTTTCATGTTCCTTTTATTATAACTTTTAGCTATTTATGTGCCTGTTGTTTTAATTATTTTGCTAGAAAACTAAGTTTAATTTATTTTTTATTACAGTTTTTAATTTTTTTAATTTATTTTCAGTTAATAATATTAGTGACCCAGCTTACATATACTTTAGTTTATTGCAGAGGCAAAAAAAATTAAATGTTTGTTTAGTTTATGTTTTTAAATAATAATTATATATATAATATTTAAATAATATTTATTTATATATTATAATAATATGTCATATTTATACATTTTATTTGATTTCAAGATACATTTTTAAATTGTTTTAATTATAATAAATAAAAAATAAAAAATATTAAATAAATATAAATATAAAATAATAAATATTATACAATAAATTGGCCCTCTTTTTAGTATTTTAGTAGTTTATTTTAAATATCCTTTAAATGTCAAAGTATACTGAAAGTATACGTTTTTATATTTAAATTTAGAAGAAGTATACTAGTAGCACACTTCAATACACATCTTTTAATAAGAGTTGGTCCACACATCAGGGAAAGTGCAATATTTTCCACTGAAACTCAACTTTCTGTGTTGCATCCGAGTTCAAAAACTCCTTTGTGCACTGCTAAATTTTCATTCCTCAGGCTGTCTGGTCCCAGGTGCACCAACCAAGCCAGTCAGCCAATCCGTCCGCTGCGCAGATGTCCTCTACAAATCAGGAAGGATGCTGGACTCAGGAGACCCAAACCGTCAGCAGAATTATGCTTTGCCCTAGTCTGTTGAGGACATGCATCTACCACAACCTGCAAATGATTTAACGTTCCTAAAAATACAACTTTGTGACTTTATCACACAAACTCTCTGCACATTTTTAAGTTAAATGAGATGTCTAACCATGTCTCTCTCTCACCATCAGAGACAAAAACCAGACGGGGAGTCTGGCTGTACAACAGAGGTGAGGTGGGATGTGAGGAAAAGCAGGTATTTCATTTACATCGCGGTGCGTATAATCTCTCACGTAACGACTCTTTCTCCTTCTGGTTAATATTTAGTGAGTTATGCCACTGTTGTTGTCCCTCAGAGGCTGAAGGTTGGTGCTCTTTGATCTCCTGCCATCTCAGTTTGGCTCAAAGTCATCGTCTTTATTTGAGCAGCGCGGTGAAAAGTGGGTCAAGGAGAAGCGCTGGCACACTGGAAAGAGATTTTTGAGATTAATTACAGTGTAGGGATGTCAATTCTGTCAACTGCGTTTACCAAAATGCTGTTTGGTGTTATTGATGTCAAACGTGGCACAACATGTCTAGATGGTGCATATTTGCGTTTGAAATTTTACAGGAATGAGATTGGAGAGCTGCACCAGAGGGCAAACTTTTCAGCCGGTATCATTTTGGTTTGTTCCTCTCATATTGAACGTGGTGCATTATAACTTCTATAGTTTTTTGTTCTTGTTGCAATTCGACAAATTTAAATCAACACTTATTGCGTGGAACAGAGCTTCTTAAGCATTCCTCCCTTAATGTGAAAACTTTCAGAAGATCGTAGCACAGATTCATAAATTGTGCAGCACCTCATTTTGTTCTGGTTGCATTTCACCTGCTCTGCCTCACGGCACCAGCGATAACCTTGACCCGCGTGTCACCGAGCCCTCGAGCGCAGGATCTCTCAGATAAAGCCTCCGCTGATGGATCATGTGAACTTGAGTTTAACTCTGGAGTTTGACAGGTGCGTGTCATCTGAGGTCACAGGGACAGTGAGAGAGGAGACATAATTGTGTCCGCACTATTTAAAGAGCGGACGGTTCAGTCAGCAGATCCTGGCCTTTATAAAGCATCCGTTCACCTTTACCACACACATATTGTACGGGATAAGAATGCCGTGGCATTTAAAACTCGGATCCTCAGATCATCTCCCAGACCGTTCTGGCTCAGCATCAAAACAAATCCTTCTCTCCAAGCGATGACGGCCAACAACATTGCAAATAATTCATATTTACAGTATGGGGTTTTTGCAAGACGGGGCCTGAATGTGTTCAACGTCAACATTTATAAGATAAATGCCTCCGCCACTCCCTTCTCCTGCTGATTTTCCTGGCATAAACATTTGTACATAAACATTTGTATTATACAGCAAACAAGCCAAAGTGTCAGCCCAGCGTGGGTGTTGACATGAGTGTTTGAAAAAGACAAAGACGTTTGTGTTTCCGATTTCTTAAACTTATAAACCTCTAAACATGCATGAAGAGCGGAGCGCAGATGTACATTGTTCCCTCTAATACAGCGCTTTGGAATAATCTGGCCGTAAATCAAAAGACAACTGCTTGAGTCATACGCAGGTACGATACTGTATACTGTACGTACACGTGCGTGTTTCTCTTCACGTGCTTTTGTGTATCTTAGAAGGGTTTTACATTTCCACCTTTTGGGCTTGTTTGGATGTCTGCAGAGCTGAAACTGTTTTAAAAGCTATAATTAAGAAGCCACATAGATTATCATAAAGGTTGAGCTATGAAATCTGACTTGTTCACACTGCGTTTGGTAAATGTTGGAAAGAAATCCTGCCATTATGGGATTATGTGAAACTCCTTTTCCACACCCTATCTCTTTCTCGGATTCTTTCTTTCATTTAATTCAACCCCATTTCTGCTTTTTGGCCTCAAACTATACACAACACGTCCTTACAAAGTCCTGCCTTCACTCATTATTCACACTATGCCCCTTTAGACTTTAGAACTTGTCTTTCATAGGCCTCTCTCTCCCAGTCAGCTGACTGTCCGGCACTCCGCCTCGTTGGCAGATTTAGCCGAGCGCCGTGGCAACGTGCAGCTTGCCATGTCCTCCTGTCGCCACGGGAACCAGCTGCAGAGAAACACAGCAAAGCTGGGTCAACGTAACCTCCCACAAATTCATTCAGGCTCCTTCTATGAAAAATGTCCAAATACAGTACAGACGCTGTGAGGTTTTGTAAACCGAGCCTGGATTTTTCCCTCCAGTTTCTCATACTACAATACTCACTGTACAGCAGTACGATGAAATTTAGGTAGTTGTAGACAATAAAGAATCTGGGATTCTGAGAAGCATTAAATGTTACATTTCAAAGGAAAATATGAATGATGAATCATTAACTTTGAAGGTAACCCATAAGAAAGAAAAAGAACAGATGAGGTCTCTTTAACATGTGAATTACTTCTTAAAGAGATTAAATAGAGAGCAAATGGAAACTATGGATTTAATCCCCTGCATGCGTCTCAAGGCCTTCTTAATGAAATCTCAGAAATGTGTCCATTAAAATGATCAGATTAGATTTTAACAATGTCTCAAAGTGAGCTCAGATTTGACAAGTCTGAAAGGCAATATTATTGAAGTTCTCATCAAAATGACTCAATATTATCTACATTCATTTAACACCTCCATACTGCTTGTGAATACAAACATTTGTCTCATTTGTTTCTGTTCTTCGTTCTTCTAAACAAATTTAGGAGAAACAATGTTGATACCCTAAGTGACACGTACATTTTTCTTGAAGACATTATTCGTTTTGTATCATATAGAAAAGAGTTTCCTTTTACTTGTGAAGGTATCCAAAACTCAAGTTCTGCCTAATATATTATAAATTACAGGCTACAAAGAATTATTTTGAGATGTTGAAAACATCTTAGCACACACAAGCTGTGTTCTTAGAGAACATTAAGGTGTATTATGTCAACTAAAGAACAAAAAAATATATATACTTTTAGTTACAGTCACATCACAATTGAATCTGAATCAATGTTTTCTTTCTTTACTTTCAAGACATCTGTATTCAGATGTTCCTCTGTTGCAAGAGTGTACTCGTGTCAGAATCACCGGCAGAAGCCACCTCACTTCACAGCCTGCCAACTTCAGTTGCCCTTGGGAAACCTTGAAATTATGACCCGAGCTAAAAATGGCCTCCCCTCTGAGTCAGTACATGCTTTCAAATATCATAAGTTGAAACCAAAGCCAAAGTGTCTTTTGTTTACATCTTCACTTATTAACTTAACACACTCTTTCATCCAAAGCACGAAAAAAATGCTAGTGACTGTCTTGTAATGCGTTCGGAGTGTCTAAACTTTCTCAGCCACCTGGTAATGTTCCAGAATCACGCTTCACCCTGTTTTGTGTCTCTGCGTATGGTGACAGACTCTGCAGAATCATCTGAGTGTGCAAATGGATCCGGTTTAGCAGACGGGTTCTGCTTCGCCTCAAAGCTATCACACCAGACATGTTCATCCGAGATGGAGAGCAGGGTTGTTTAATGCAAACAAATAATGTGCTCGATAATTTAGTTGTGGAGTCTGATATGCTATAAATCGCGAATATGCACTGGAAAATGTTTGAGACAGGTGTGTTCGTAAATCACAAATAAAAATGACAAAACAGTTGAATTGTATTAGCATGGCGGACGATGGTCAACTCCTTTTCATGTGGAAAATAAGTTTCATTGTAATGACACCAAACTTATAAATCTATTTAAATAAGGCCTACTTTTCATTATTTTTACTATCCTGTATATATATATAAATGATTAAATGATCTATTTAAATTGGGAGGGCTGTCAAATGATTAATCGCAAAAGCATCCAAAATAAAAGTTTATGATTACATAATATTTGTCTGTGTACCGTGCATATTCATTTTGTGTTTAAAAACACAAAACATGCACATGTATATATATATATATATTTAGGAAAATTCTATGTATTTATTTATGTTTACCAATAATTCAAATGTTTATTTATTTTTATATTTTTCTTAAATATATGCATGCATGTGTATATTTTTAAAAATGCGAAATTCATATGCACAGTACACAGACATATATTATGCAAACTTTTATTCTGGATGCGATTTATCACAATTAATCGTTTGACAGCCCCAATTTAAAGCGATCAGAGCAAGCCACTCCTTACAAAATTTTAAAACGTTTTTTTTTTCTCACTTTCGTCAATACTGATTTTTTATACACTTTTCATGACATCATTCTGCATAAATATGAATACGTAGATGCCACACTCGACTGCTCCAGACATATCGCCATCTTGGAACAGTCTAAATTAAAGTTGCTATCATCAATCACGCTAAAAAAAATTATGAGTTTTCCAAGATGCCACATGGTGCAGCTTTTTTTCTGTGAAAACCGCCAAGATTTAAGTTTGTAAATAAATGGGATAAACTTTCACAGTCGGGAATATCTTGGTTCATGTTTTATATGTTTTAATTTAATTTGTTAGCTAACGCCTTTTAATGGAAATTACCTTAACACTCTAAACAAAGCTGCACACTTCAAGGCACTTCAATGTGTCTTTAAAGCAGCCAATCAGAATGAGGTGATAATAAAATAAGCAACTCAGCATGCAGAAGCCCTCCAAGAGACAAAGGCTGATGTCATACTCTGTATGTGTGTGTGTGTATCGGATCTCAGCTGATGTGTATATACTGTAGTGTGAGACGCACATAGGTCGACCACACACACACGCACGCTCGCATTTGTTGGCTGCAAAGTTTGTGTGGTGCCACCCAGACAATCAGGTTATTTAAACAGCGTGGCCTACAAATAGAAGGGCGCTTTCTCTTTTTCAAGCGCACACACACATTTTCAGAATGGGGAGTGTGATGGAGGGGTAGAGGGAGGTACTGAGATCAGAAAGGCTCTGCAGCTGTGGGTCTACGTGAGCCTGGCAGGGACACACTCTCTCTCTCTCTTTCCCATTCCCTCCCTCGCTCTCCTTCCTCCCTCACTCCCTGGCATCAGTTCCTTTATTCTCCCCATTATTTTTTCGGTTTCTCGCCTCATTCAGTGCCGCACCCCCCCTAAACTCCCATGAGACCTTGACAATGAGAGATGTTTCACTTTAAGCGCGATATCCGAGACGTGTGAAAAGGCAACGAGAGGCATGGGAACCAGTTTCCAAGCACAGATGCAGACGTACCGAAATCTACTTTATAGGCCCAAAATCGACTTTTACAAGAACGTGCTACAATAGAGACACAATGAACTTTGTTCAAAGATAGAGAACTGTGATATAGGACAGTCATCTGTTATATTATCGGGCTGCTTTTTCATGTGTGTCGCTCTGATGTTCCTGTTTATAATGGGCCCGGTCACACTGACAGACGTTTTGTCTTGGTGAGCAGTGTGTGGATATCAGCTCTCGTTCAGCCGGATACACACTGGCCGTGAACCAGACTCCTCTATTCCACGTTCCACCTGCTACATGCACCAGCACGACCATCTGCAGCATTCTGCAACCTGCTTCCTTCATAATCACACTCTGTCACTTTGCTAGTTTGTTTCTCAGCACATGTGATTTGCTAAATATTAAGTTCTAGTCAAGGTCAGTTTAAAAGACTCCGAGCAGAGGGAGGGAAAACAGAAAGTAGAGATAGAGATAAAAAGAAAGAGTCAATGAATGAGATTGTAAAGCCAGGGACAGGGCGAAGGGGGCATGTGAAGTAAAACAGTCCCACTGAAAAGAATGGATGATTCAATGGGCTGCTTTAGTAGTTTACATGCACTGGTTTTAAACATGTGACTGTGGATTACCAATCCAAACTTAATCTGTAGCCTACTGCCCCCTTGCGGGCAGTGTTTGAAATTAGCTGTTCAAATTTAGACATGTTGTATACTTAATTTTAAACATATTTTTTTTAGTTGATATGTTTATATTGTGAAATGTATTGATAGGCAAATTTACATGAATATTTATTGTAGATGAGCCTACTATCAGTTGATCATAACCCCAGGGTGAGTACATTTATGGCATTCTTTAATGTAATCGTTTTTAATTGATTGTGTATTTTATTCGTAATAAACAAATAAATAAATAAAAGATATTGTGACGTATCATTTGGCGATTTTACTCCAGGGCAATAAACTGATTGACCTGTGGACCGAATGGCGTTTTGTTGTTTCATTTTTGCTTATTAAGCAAATATCAGATGTCTTAAAAGACAAACAATAAACATGTTTATTCTACTACATATTTTTTATGTGACTACTTGCATAGTCTTGCACAGGGATACGGGATTACCGTTTGTCATCCAGCGCTGCGCAGACCGATCGACGTATGACATCAAGTATCGCGAGAGCTGTGCTGTCAAGAGCTGCGCTCTCGCGGTGACTTGATGCCATACGACGATCGGTTTGCGCACGGCTACATGAAGTCGAATACACCTGAACCCACCGTTTAATTAAACTAAAAAGTATACGTTTCATGACCACGTGACTCTTGCTCACCTATCAGCTGTCCATGGCGTCACTCCCCAAACACGCGCAGGTGTTTCCAAATCCAGTGCTGGGTAGGTTAGCCAACAAATACTGTTGTCCTATGTGTGTAACAATGGCACACATTTCAAATGCATAGAGTGGGTTATAAATTAAATGAGCATGTGCAAATATGTCAATCCTAAACGGAAAAATATTACGTTAAATAGCAGAGCCGTTAAGTGATGATGTCACTTTGCAGATAACTGCGCCAGGTGAATTCCCTCTAAAAGATTGCTTTGTCTAAAGTGATTTAAGTAAAATAATGTCTGCAGTAACTTTGACATCACTCGAACACTTCTAAACACCGTGCTGTATATCATAAATAACATTAAACGTAGTAAGCTATCGTGTCAACTACAACTAAGGACGCAAAGCCTTGTGGTAGTTGTAGTTCTTTTTTTGCAATTGGTCAACCACGAGTTTAACTCATTAATCATTCAACTAGAATGCAAAATAATTTAAATAAAAATATATTTCCCGAGGAAACGTTTAGGATACCCGGAAAATATAGCAGTAGCCTAGTGTCAGATGTCCCCTGGCACATGCAGTGTTGGCTATAGCAGCTTCAAGGCATTACAAATATTTCAAGGCATCCTTTTAATGAAAAATAGGGCGTTCTTTAAATATTTGTTTTGTCTGTTTCAGCAGTTTATGCCATCTCCAATCACCCCATCTCTGCTCTGTCATAAGTGATGTCTGGAGGAACCTGAGAACTGGTCTCATAAGGTAGGGTATAGTCAATTAAAAAGAATTCTAAGAATGCATCAGATTTGCATTTATTACTTTGGATTTAAAATAAATGCATGGACATGATGAAAAATGTTGGGCACCTGAGCACAAAACGGCTTTTATTGTGCAGATGGGTTTACACAAAGTGTCAGAACCTTTTTTTTATTAGAAAACTGCACACATAAAACAAAACTATTTTATATGAAGACCAGCTATAAGGGGGCATGTGATTGTCATCTACCTACAACAACAATCAGTGTTAATAAAAAAAATCAGTTTTTTCAACAGATTTGTTTTGCGCAATACATGTATTTCAAACGTCGATCTCTAAAAAGATAACAGGCATAATATTAGTGAGTATCAAAGTAAACTTTATTGGTATTTCACTTTCTAGAGGAATCTGAGTTAGAGAATATGTATAAAATATATAAGGTAACTTTCTCAAACTGTGGACAGCTGTTCTTACTCATAATGAGTCCAGGTGAATTTTATAAGTCAGTCAAGAATCTACTTACCGTCTGTCTTCCTGTTTGTTGCTATGGAAACTCCCCATTCCTGTAAGAATATAGTTTGTCGGGCACGTAAAGGTGAATTGTTCATCAAAACAGTTTACGTAAGGGGACCAGAAACATTCTGAGCTAGCGAAGAAGGTCTCTTTACAGCCAATGTCCCACAGTCTGTCTTCATAATGATTATGATGTTTGCTTTTTGGTTTCATCAGAAGTTAAACCTTATTTTGTGCCTGAAACTAGATGATTTCTTTTAGAAGAGGATATTTCTTCTCACTGGACTTTCTGCTTACCTCTTTATGCAAGGTATTGACTGAGTGACGGGCCAAGTGAAACTGAATGTCTTATCATAATTATTTATCCAGGATGAATCTGTGGGCTTTAGAAATAATAATAATATTTAAATAATATTTCATATTACATTCAACAAAATAGATCTTCAATAGATCTAGTAGATTGATAGATGTGTGTGCATGTGTGTATGACCACCGTGTTTTTTGGTAAAGGTTGCGATCAGCAGCAGAAACAGAGCAGCACCTCTCATGATGTTCAAAAGACTACGTTGATAAAAACATTTATGTAACTGTTATGCAACATAATGTAAAGACATAATGTGATTAAGATAATGTTATGAGTTATGATCGTCATGTTTAAACAGGAATGACCTTGATTACTCTTTCACTTCCCCTGTGTCTCATTTAGAGCCTGGCAAAATTCTTTTTGCATCTGTGATATATTGCACATAGTTACTTTTGGGAGTGGAAGTGTTATTATTGTAAGTGAGTTACTTATTAAAACACATTTCACTTAAAGTGAGGTTCCAGGTGAACTCGGAAAATGTATGTGCTCATTGGGTAAACCTCAAATATAAACACATGTTCTAGTTTTTTCCTATGTTTTGCCCTGAATTTGCTTTACAAAGACAATATTAATGACATAGCTTACATTTTAGTTTAGTTCATGTTTTAATGATTTAAACAGTTATCTGTGCAGCATGTATCTAATGACACTTGCACGATCTAAATGCAGAGCTATCAGTGTTTGCACAATGACATCATCATGGGCTGTAATTCTGTGTTTATTGTACATTTTAAAAAGTAAGAAGGTTATTTAGAATTGTTTTTTTTTTTTAACAAATATTTTTGGGTTGGATGTTGATGTCCCTTATTGATCTATAGGAATGTTTCCTGTTCCTGTAGCTCAGTTGGTTTAGCAGTTTTTATGGGTTTGATATTTGAAAAACCCAGTGACTAATAATGATTTAATGCAACAACAAAAAAATTATGGAGATATGATGGTTTCAGCAGCGATATACTGTATGTAAATGTAAACGTTTTGTATCCGGCAATGTAACCTTTTAGCTATTAATCTTAGTAATAAGAAATGTTATGATTTGTATAATCAGGTATTGGGAAAATATATTGTGCTGTACATTAAGCATTAAAGGAGATGTTCTAGTTCTTTGCTCCACAACGACAATATCAATAAAACAGTTCAGTTTTGTGGGGTTTAGATGATTTGTGATTTGGACAATTTTTAAAAATGCATTTCCATGTAGGCACATCTGTTGACATCTACACTTATTACAGGTACATCTACTGTATAATGTCTCAGATCTGATTAAATAATAACATTAATTCCATCCCTTTTTTTCCATCTTTATTTTTCCATGTGAGTAGTAATGTGTGAGGTTCTCAGCATTGCACTTGGGAACAGAACTTGTACATCCAGCGCCGATCTCTGTAAACAGAATAGGCATCACAAGAGTAAATATTGAAATTGGAATTATTTTTGCATTTTTGATTATGTTTTCACTGCATGTTAAAAGCAAAACATCTCATTTACAGTCAGGTTAACGGCAAGAAAAAAGGAGGGACATCTGGTGTCATAAAATGTGTGATTATCGTCATTCATAAAGAATTACATTTTTTGTTTATGTGCAGATATTGCGATACTCACTCATGTTTATTTTCATGGTAGCTTTCAGCGCCCACCAGGTAGTTATAGTTAGGTACGGTCCAGTGAAAAGCCTCGTCGAACCAGTTCACATATGTGGTCCACTGACAGCTTGAATTACAATACGCGCTGCTTCTACAGCAGTAAAACTGCCAGCTGTGTGAAAACATGGTATTGGGATCTGCTCAAGTGAATTGAGATTAGATTTTAGAGCAGATATATAAGCTCACCGCCTGTCCTCGTGTTTGTTGCTATGGTAGCTACTCATTCCCGAAACGACGTGGTTTGATGGACACTCATAGATGAGTTTCTGATCAAAGTCGTTCACGTAAGGTGTCCAGAAACACTCTGTCCCGGCATCAAAAGTGTGCTTACAGCCAAACTCCCACATTCTGTCCTCATGATGGTTGTGATGTTGGCTTTGTATTCATGGGAACATTGAAACAGGCAAATATAAAGATGTTTTTTTGCTCAGCTTTGATCACATTTTCATGATGTTTTTATAGTCAAACAAGCCTTACAGTTTCATTTGCTGATTGACCCTTTATTCACCTTTTTATGTAGGATATTGACTGTCCCGGGGGGCAGGCGAAACTTAGATTCTCATCATAGCCATTTTCCCAAAGTAGCTCTGTGTAGTTTAAATGTAGAAAATAGAACGTTTACAGTGAATCAAGCTGTAAATATCTCCTCAATCAATTTGCTGCCAGTTATTATTGTGCTCACCTTGTCCATTGACCAAGACTCCAGCAAACAGCAGAAATAGAGCAGCTCTTCTCATGGTGTTGTCGTGGTTTCAGGAGCTCATAAAACATTTGAGATGAAAAATGTGCAGCTTATATAAAGATCCCTGAAACTCATGGTCATATGTTACAAGTTGTGGGTTCTGATTTTGTTTGAACAGGTGGGGCTGATTATTTCAAGGTGATGCACTGGTTCGTTTATTTGGATATTGTTCTAGATATTTGTATTCGTTATTATTTGTTAATGCAGTACATGAACTAACAATAAACAATTGATTTTACAACGTTTATTGATCTTTGCTAATCTTACTTAATACAAATCCTATTGTTCATGATTACTCACATAAGTTCATTTTGAAAATTGATTTTTAATTGTATTAATAAAGTTAATAGTTTTAGGTATAGTTTTAACCATAAATACTGCAGAAATATCCTTCAATATGTTCATGAATACTCTGATGAATAATACGTTTATTGTAAAGTGTTACCTTTAAATTACTACGTTCCTTATGGTTTTAAACCATTTTGTCATTTATTAACATTGGGCAGCCAATGTTAACACAGCCAACACAGTTTAGCCGATGACATGCCTGGCGTCGGCCATGATTCTTCGTTAATTTTTCACCTGATAGTAAAGGGAATTTTGTTTTGTACAGCTGTCTATTTGTACTTGGCCTATGTGTTGGCACAGCTGGTGATTTTTGTAAAGAACTTTTGCTTAAAAACAAATTGGCCGTAGTAGCTTAATAGAAAAAAAGTAAATTAAACAAAATACAAACACAAGATTCTTTGTATTATTTTAATTAATAAAAAAATGTGCTAGACATTATTTACAATCTATTGCATTAAGGAACTGTGCAGTAAATAAAATAATAATACCGGCACACCTAAAACATCACAGTGTACGCAGTACAATGGCTTCTGTGTTTGATAGGTAACACATTTAAATCTCTTAAAAGTTATTTGACTTTGTAACAATATCGTTACTGAGCAACATTGCATCAAAAAGTCTTAAAGCTCATATTCCTTTCATTTCTGTTCTCTTTCTCTCTTACACATGCCCAGATAGTGCTGGATTATTTAGCTCTCAGTCTTGTATGTGGGTCCACTCAAAGACATGTTTCTTTGGAGTCTCTGATCTCTGTGATGGGTGGTTGAAATGACAGGATCTCTGTAAACGTGTGACCTGCACAGAAGAAACAGAGATCACAGTATATTAAAGCTGCCAGAATGGAACATCAACTGTGGGGGATATAGATTTGCCTTTTAAGAGCCCCCTTGTGGAAGATAACTACGTATTGTTGAAAAGCATTAACAGCTTGAAAATGTAGTGGTTAAAAACCCCTCCCATGACCCCTTTTTTTTACGTTTCCATTGGTCCAAGGGCAGTTCCATGTTATCCATGGAGTGGTCGTATGGCAACGCCTCCGTCTCTTCCTCGGGTTCTCTGTACTCGGTGAACAGGGGGAGCTCAAGGGCTTCTGCTGCACTGACGCGTTTTTCTGGATCTAGAACCAGCATTCGTTCTAGAGCACCCACCGCTGACAAGACACAAAACATTTCTGAATACGCAACGCTATCGATGAGATTGTCGTTTTTCTGTTATAATATAGAAAAGTAGAGAAACGGCTTACCTTCTGAGCTAGCTTTAAAGAAAATTGTGTTTAAGTCTTTCTTTGGTACTTTAGGTAAACCTCTAATGTAGTTTTTGGCCTGTGTTAACAGATGAAGAAAAAGCATGTGCATTAAATGTACATGTATGCAGTTGTGTGCACATGTATGTGATGGATTGGTGTTTCTGGGCCATCTCGGGACTGTTTTACACTCACGTCTTGGCTTTGTAGTTTCATAACGAAATCCGGTGCTGGCGTGCCTGTGATTTTCATGATTTCCCTCAGCTGGTCCAGATCTTAAATCTTGGTCAAGGGTTTAGTGGAAAAGAGTGGATACAGTACAGAGCAAGTTGTGCAGTTAAACTTTCGAAAAAAGTAAGCATAGTGCTTAGGAGTTAGGGACCAAAGTTAGGGGTTCATTTCCTAGCGGGAATGTACGTATTGATAAAATGTATAGTTTGAATGCACTACATGTATGGATAAAAGCATCTGGCAAATGCATAAAAAGCATTTAGGTATTCACCACACAAACAAGGAAATAGAATGATACCATGATATATGTAAACTTGTACTTATTTAAATTGAACATCAAAAGAATATTGGCCCTATAGCAGAAACAATGTTGCTGAAAAAAGATACGGTCATTTCCTTTGAAAAGTGGCCTTCCCAGTAACATCTCTGCCATGATGCAGCCGACTGACCAGATGTCAACTAAAAAAGAAAAAAATCTATTAATTGTATATCTACAAATTAATAAAAATGAAAATGAAAAAAAAAAAATTGTGACGTATCACCAGTGACATCTAGTGGTTAAGCCTCCAAATAACAACATTTGTATCTGTGTAGGAATGTGTCTTGATTTTTTACAAAAAAGTGTCTCTCACCTGTTTGTGAGTAGTGCATCCAGTTCAGGATAACCTCAGGTGCTCTGTACCACCGAGTCACAACATAACCCGTCATTTCTGAATCTGCCTGTCGTGCAAGTCCAAAGTCAAGGATCTGCATCAAAAACATAGAATTGTATATTATATGTACATGTATGAAATATGTGAAACTTCAGGATGTAAAGCAAAAAGGAGACACTCTTTAGAAACATTACAGATGAAATACCTTTAGCTCACAATCCTGGTTTACTGCCAAATTTCCTGGTTTTAGATCCTGAGGAAGGACAACCCAAAATAGAAAATTACCATAAACACAAACATTTATAGAGTGATAAGAAGCGAACAGTTGATCTTTTTATTTTATATACTCAAAGGCTTCGGAAAGGTTTTAAGAGAAACATGCCTCCATGAATTCCCAGACATGTTGAAAGAACAGAAAAAAGAAGAGATGGACAGAGGAAGATTGAATGTCGGGCTTGAATGAAGTGGTCACCCAACCCCCTCTGTGCATCTTATTAAACTCTAGAGGTCACATACCCTGTGAATGATCCCGGCTGAATGAATGTACTGTGGTAAGGCAGATAAAGAGAGCAAAAGAGAGATTTATAGACACCACAAAGCTATAAACAAGTGCACTGGGCTTTACAAATCCGTGTGTCTGTGTCTAACCTTCAGTCCCCTCAATATTTGATAGACCAAAAACTGGATCCTGTCCTCTGACAGTCGCTCCATCTTCATCAGTTTCCCCAGATCCGTGCCCATATACGGCATCACTAGGTAACTGAGACAGATTAAACAACATCAACAGCTTTTTCATTGCTTGGGGAAAAAAACATTTTCTGAAATTTAAATTTGCCTTAACATTGAGGAAAAATCTACTCACAAGTCCTGAAATCTGTCCAACAAGATTTCTGATGTAAAAACATCCAGTAGCCCAATAACCTGTGCAACAGAAAGTTTGAAAATTGAAGTTAAAAGTGTGTTCATTTAGCAAAAGTGGCATCTTAGGAAAACCATTATAGAAGTGAAAGGAAGATGTTGTTTACATACATTCTCATGTCTCATATGTTTGAGGAGTCGCAGCTCTCTGTAAGCACGTTTGGCAAACAGTCTGGACTGAAACGGTCGGTGGAGCTTCTTGATGGCCACACGCACTCCTGTTTTACGATCAATGGCTGAACTTTGAACATATTGGGAAGAGTAAGATGTCAGTACTCGACACATTTTCCAAAAACACCTCACACACTATCCTATACAAAACCACTCCCCCGGTAGTAAATAGCAAAGTACTATGGACACTGTCCAAAAGAAAAACATTACAAGGTCATATGTAAGAATTACATGAAACATCTCCATGTTTGATGTATGACTCTAAGGACACCAAAATATGGTCAGAAGAAGATATGATAGCCTATAGAAATAACCAAACACACGAAATACATTGCACATGTCTATAGTGCGTAATGCGCACCAACGAAACCAAGCGTTACACTGTAAAAAATTGCTGTAGATTCTACAGCAAAATTCTACTGAAATTTATTGTTTTATCATTTTACAAGTTATTACTGTAATTCGCAATGCATTATGGGTCAAAAAGAGTATTACAGTTGTTAACAGTATATTTCCCTATCAACTGTAAACTGTTTACAGCTAAGAGGTGTTTTCACTGTAGTTCATATGGTTTTACAACAATTAACTGTGATGTGGCATTATGGGATTGCGCGGGCTAAGAGTTTGAAAACTGGTGGACTGGAGCAGGGCAAGAAGAGTTGAAGATACAAGGCACTATTTTCTCAATTTTTGGTAAGTTAACTTAAATTTACGTCCATAAATATTACAATCTAATGTATTACTTAATGCTGTTTTAGAGATTCATATTTTGAACAGATGTCAGATGCTATTTATTTTATCGACTTGTTAACAACTGTGTCATATCAGGACATTTAGTGAGATGTAAAAGTGTTTGATTCCAATATTTTTTCCGTCTAAACGTTACGTGTATTTAGTAAAGGAATGTGTCTTTAACTTTAAATTTCTTGTTTCAGGCGAGGCATAGAATCGCGAGGGGGCGCGCCGTGACGACGACGAAGCTAAACTGTTATAAGGTAAAACCATCATATGAACGAATGCTGCAGATTGTTACAGTTTTATTCGCCTTTGCTCTCAAGAGAGTATTTTTAGAGCATTTGCAGTTTGGCAGACCAGACAAATCCGATGAAGTGTTGGTGAGACAAAACTACACGCACGTGCGGTTAGCTTTCTTGACGAAAAACATTAGAAAAGGCTATATATGATATTAGCATCGTTGGATGCTGCTATTTTCTCATTTACTTCACCAGTTTTGATTTCTTATTAGAATTTTCAGTTTGGAAGACAAGACATAATTACTGAAGTGCGGTTGAGACAAAACTACATTAAATACGCACGTGCAGTTAGCTTTGCTGATGATAAACATTAGAATATATGATTTAACATGGTTGATGCTGCTATTTTCTCATTTATTTCACTAGTTTGGATTTCTTATTGAGAGCATGTAAAACCAGTGTTTAACAAATCCCTGCGTCATAACTAAATTCAAAATCCTTTTATTTTCTGTTCAAAGTTCCCATAGTTGTCGTCTTCTTAATATAACTTGAACCTAAATCTAAATGAGAAATGTATCACTGTAAATTGTGTCAACATGAGAGCAATACCATTGTAGGTTTTACTAAGCATATGAAAGGTCACAGTAATGTTCCAAACTGCTGTTTTACCTGTGGTGTACCTGACTGTTCTCGTGCATTTACCAAATTTGCAGCTTTTAAGTCACATCTATATAGAGACCATACAGGTTATCAGAAGTCTCGTAAAGGTGCCAGATTTGACCAAATAGACACAACACTGATTTGCCAGATTGGATATTGTCATTTCACATGTACAACTCTGAATGACTTAATTAGGCATTTAAAAGGCCACATCGATGAGGGCAGGGAAATAAAATGCCCTTTTAAGAGTTGTGAGAGGACATTTAGTGTAAAATCCACGTTTGCATCCCATATCTCAAGAAAACACAAAAACAGCCCACCTGAGCTTCTAAATGAAGCAGTTTTTGCAAACCCGCCACAACATGTGTGTCAGCCCTGTACATCTCAAGATGAGAGTGAGGGGCCTGAGCCATGTGAGGTCATTGAAAGTGTAGATGAAGATTATTTTCTGAAAAATTTGACTTTGTTTATTTGAAACTGCAAGCAAAGCTTCTTTTACCTTCATCTGTAATTCAGACCATCATTGAGGAAGTACAAGGAATTCATGATCTGGCCCAGGCAACCGTCTATTTAAATCTTAAGGACAAATTGTCAAAACTTGGGGTGTCTACTGACGCAATAATTAATGTTATTGAAGACCTCAAAAAGAATGACTTACTTAAGGCAGGCAATTATAGGTTGCGTACAGATCAATGTCGCAAGACAGTCTTTAAAAACTCCTTCAATTACGTGGAGCCAATGCCTTTATATTTAGGTACCAATGACTCTGGGAAAGAATGCTTTTCCCAGTACGTGCCTATAAAGGAAACTCTTCATGCCCTTTTTGAATCAGAGGATTTCAAAAAGCAATATGAACTATCTCATTCTCGACTACCGAACAGAGATGTGTTTGAGGACATTTGGGATGGACATAATATTGCCAATAATGCCTCATTTAAAACAGACAAATCATCATTGGCCTTTATTCTCTATCAAGATGCTTTCGAGGTTGTAAATCCTTTAGGATCAGGTCGAAAAAAACACAAGATTTTGGCAGTATATTTGACACTTGGTGACATTTTACCATACAACAGGTCCAATGTTGATCAGATGCAGCTTGTTCTTCTCTGCAGGGAACAAGATTTTAAGAATTTTGGACAGGATGTTGTTTTTAATCAATTGATTAAAGACCTTAAAGACCTAGAGGAGTGTGGCATTGCACTGAAGGATGGTAAAGTTATTAAAGGGACTCTTTGTGCAATAGCAGGAGACAATCTGGGTTCACACAGTATTGGTGGCTTCCAGGAGAACTTTAGCAGGAGTACTTTTTTTTGTAGATTTTGTGACATAGACAGACAAACATTTGAGTGTAGTCCATGGTCAGCTGGTTCAAAAAGAACAAAGCTGTCATATCAGCAGCACATTGAAGACCTAAGAGAAAGCAACAGAGAATCTGTGTGTGGAATAAAATTTGACTCCATATTCAACCAGCTGCTTTACTTTCATATCTGCCAGCCTGGTCTCCCACCATGTCTAGGTCATGACCTTTTTGAGGGTGTTGTTTCCTATGACTTGGCATTGCATCAACTACCTGGTAAACAAAGAGAAGCATTTCACATATGAAGAACTGAATAGAAGGATAAGTCAGTTTACTTACCTTGGAAATGAAGCAGATGACAAACCTCCAGAGTTTTGTCCAAATAGTGGGAAGTTAAGTGGGCATGCAGTCCAAAATTGGTGTCTGTTGAGAGTTCTGCCTTTGTTGATTGGAGACAGGATACAAAATCCAACCGAAAATAGTGTGTGGAAGTTGATTTTGCTCCTAAGAGAAATAGTTGTTCATGTGTGTTCACCAGCTATTAGTCCTGACCAGGTTGCTTATTTGGGTGTCCTCATCGAAGAATACATCCAGTCTAGAGTGGAGTTATTTCCAGAGTTTAACCTTAAACCAAAACACCACTATCTTTGTCACTATCCAGAGCTTATAATCCAATTTGGACCTCTGATCCGGCTTTGGACTCTGAGATTTGAAAGTAAGCACACTTACTTCAAGCAGTGTGCAAGAAAATTGCACAACTTTAAAAACCTGTGTGCTACTTTAGCAGAGAGACATCAGCTCTTACAAGCATACTTAAGTGCTGGGACTCTTTTTCCACCTGTAGTTCAGGTGGGAAGAGGAGATGAATTTTATGCTGGTGACTACAATGACAGCATTAAGACAGCAACTTCAGCATTTAATTTCACTCATGACTCCACTGTAGCGGCAAATGAAGTCACCTACAAAGGCACCAAGTACAAAAAAAACATGTATGTTGCACTAAAAAAAGACGAAGAAGGTCTACACATGGGTGAGATTAAGCTGATTTTAGTTCATTGTAATGATTCCGTCTACTTTGTTGTGAGGAGGCAGCAGGCTGTGGAGCTTGTTGATATGGGTATCCATTTTCTAACAGAGACAGTTCAAGATTCAAACTACATGTGTGTAAAGCAAGAGAATCTCCTTGATTATTATCCTTTAGCGCAGTACAAGATGAATGACATGCCAGTGATTATTTTTCATCACTCTCTCGCAGATTTGTAGAAACATGTACGCATTAGGGGAGGATGTACGAGATGCTGTGTTGGCAGTCCTACCTGGGCTGCAAGAGGAGAAACTACTGTCTCTCCTGAACAAGTTGGCAAGCATTGGAGTTGAGTCCAAATCTGACCTGCAGTTAGTTAAAGAGGATGATCTGCCTGATCACATCACACCAATACAGTGTCGCCGCCTCCTCAATGCTTGGAATGTCGAAGGTATGTCATGGTCATCTTCCTCATCATTACTGCAAAATAACTTGACATGAAAGATTAAAAGGAAGACTTCACCGACAATTATAATTTTCGCACCTGTATGCTAACTCAAACTCTTACAACTTTTGCTTTTTTTGTGAAACATTAACAAATAAATTGATGGAGATGTGTGATTTTGTTCATATAATGTATGTCAATGTCATCCAACACTTCCAAGTTCCAAAAAGGACTTATACACCCACATATATCTTTATGATGTCTTTAAGTACCGTAATGTTTTCTGATGTAATATTATAATTTTTGAGGAAAATGCAACTTTATTCAGTATAAATCTTGACTTTAATGGTCTCATTGGCATGATTATAAGTTTGATTACATGTCCTTGATTATGTTGGATTATGAATTATCTTCATGCTGCCATTACGTCCTTTTTGGAGCCTGAGAGTTTAGGACCTTAATGGGATTGTTCACCCATAATGAAAATTCTGACAGCATTTACTCACACTCATGTTGTTCCAAACCTCCTCTATGAGTTTCTTTCTTCTGCTGAACACAGAAGATGATATTTTGAATAATGTTGGTAACCAGACAGTTGGCGGTAGCAATTTACTTACACAGTATTTTTTTTCCTATTATGGAAGTCAATGGCTACTGTCAACCATCTGGTTACCAATTTTCAAACTATCGTCTTGTGTTCAACAGGTTTGGAAAAACATGAGGGTGAGTAAATGATGTCAGAATTTTCATTTTTTAGTGAACTGTCCCTTTAAGCAAGGACCCTACTGACTTGCATTGTATGGATGTAAACATCACAATTACAAAATAATATGTGTTCTGCGGAAGACATTTAAGTTGCATTTGAGACAACATACGGGTAAATAATGAAATAATCATTTTTGAGTACTACTTCAGTGTTAATTGTGAGTGGATTCTGAGCTGTATCAGGCTTCTTTTTTTTTTCAGAGCAAACAAGATGTGTCAATGTAACACCTCTAGAATCCACACAAATAGTGTTTGATACCACAATGAAGGACTTTCCATCATCAAATTCTAGTTCCTCATGCACACCAAGTGTTTCCAGCACAGACAGTTCCAGTACAACTGTGGACTTAAGTGTATGGCCTGAAAACTTTGAAGTTCCCTGGAATAGGATGCCTTCTGGTATTAAAACAGCCATTGCGCTGGGAAAACGCCCCACAGCTAAAGATCGCAGAGAAATGATAAGAATTGTTGTGGATGAGATGAGACTGACAGAGTTAAATCCATCAAAATCACAGTGCTTGATTGTCGCGAAAAAGATCGTTAAACAGTATTCACAAAGCTTTGCTGATGTCCTGGTAGATGGCACAAGAATAGGGACTGGCTATGGATCTCTTTTGACTCAACTAAAAACAAGAGTGGAGCATGTTAATCGTGGCTGCTTGTTGTCAAGACGCAGGACGCAGAAAAATACCTCAAATTCATCAGGAGAAGACATTGCCCCAGGACCTGCAGACCAGTATGGTTGTGTGAGATGGCAGCCTGAGTGTCCACAAGAAGAATCTGAGGAGAGTCTCCAAGAAAAAACAAAAGAAATGAAAGACCTCTACAGTACTGAGGGGCCAGCTGGGGTAGAGAGAGGACATCTCAGTCAGTTATGAAGGCAACATACTACCTTCAACGGAAATCCATTAATGCCTGCCCACCACCATCGATTGCTGACTTGAAAAAGGACTGGCCTTATCTTTCACGCCCAAAAGAATTGTTCAACCACTTTAAATCTCTTACAAACATAACCATTCTAGAGAAACTTGAGAAGTCTATGGAAGAAAAGGGAAAGACGATACTTCAGTTCTTCAGACAAATGCCAGCAGGGACTAATACAGATGAGAGGCAACGCACACTTAGGAAGTATGATGACAGTGGAGCATCCTGTTTAATCCAATGTGTGATCCTTCTGCTTCTGTCACACTTCAAAGAAAAACCTGAAGCACTCTTTCTTCAGACTGATGTAAGTCATAAACATTGCATTTTGTTGTGGGGTTATATTTTGTTCTCATATACTGTATTTAATTACAATACCCATTGTTTCCTTATTTTTTTTTCTTGTAGATGTCAGCAACAGCAGCTGATGTGCAAAAAAGTTTGACACTTCCAGACTCTCCGAGACTGATTGTCTTAGGTAATGTACATTCCAAAATCTTTAAATTACTTAATACATTTTGCCTGTTGTATTTTAGCATACATTTTTATAAAGTGTTTCTTATATTTGTTATTTTTAGGTGAAATTCTCACTGCAACCCAGTGGATGCTGAGTATTGAGGGTCAAGTTGTTATGAATCCACACCCCCAATTTTATGGCTGGATTTGCTGCTTTGTTTGCAATTTACTACAACTTTAATCTGGTGTACCAGCACGAGGCATCCTGCACACTTGAATTTGTTCAAAGGTAACAGTTAACTTAAATATAAATGTGTATATGTTAAAGGATTAGTTCACCCAAAAATATAATTTCTTCATTAATTAACTACTGACCTTCGTTAATTTTCGTAACACAAATTAAGATATTTTTGATGAAATCTTAGAGTTTTCTGAACCACACATAGGCAGAAAAATCATTGCAACTTTCAAGGTCCAGAAAGGCAGTTAAGACATTGTTAAAATAGCCCATGTGACTTCAGTGGATAAACCGTAATGTTATGAAGCCACGATTATACTTTTTCTGTGCAAAAAAAACCCAAATAACGACTTTTCAAAAATCTCTTCTATGTCAGTCACAGTGCAGCGATTCCAGGTGCTAGGTTAGAACAAAAAGTATTCTCATCACTTTATAACATTAAGGTTGATCCACTGGAGTTACATAGACTATTTTAATGATGTTTTACTACCTCTCTGGGCCTTGAAAGTTGTAATGATGTTGTAGTCTATGTGTGGTTCAGAAACCTCTCTGATTTCATCAAAAACATCTTAATGTGTGTTCCTGAAAATGATGAAGGTCAGTAGATAATTAATAACAGATTAATGAGTAATTAATTACGGAAATGTAATTTGGGGTGAACTAACCCTTTATAATACATGCTTATTGTAAAGTGGTATGTTTTCATTAGTCTGCACATGATGCTAAAGCTTCTGCTTGTGTTTTTCTGACTGATTTTTGTGCAGATGTTTTGTTGGAATCAACCCATCCACTGGTACCAAGACAGTCAAAAAAAGTGGAAAGAGCTCACAGAAGAGGAACAACACAGTCAATCCTCATGTGTCTACTCTTCTCAGAAGGCTAATGGACTTTGAGTGGTTAAACATGTGAGTTGTCATATGTGTATATATATGAAAACATTTTCACATGAGGAGATGTCTATAAAATGACACTTAATTCTTTATATAATGTTGTTCAGTAAGATCTTGTTCTCCTGCCAAAAAGTGTTCAACTTGCACAAAATGTAAAAAGTACATAACATAAAAACAGTTAAAATGTTTTTATAGGGAATGTTGTCAATCAGACTGTAATAATTTGTGTGGTTTTTCACAAATATTTATTCAAAAAAAGAATAAAAAAGCAGAAATGTGAGTTTTAAAAGGAGATGTGACTTGACCATAATGCCACTCTGTTGATTGAGCTTTTAGTTCACCCCAAAATGGAAATTCAGTCATCATTTTGTTTACTAACCCTCAATTTGTTCCAAACCTGTATGAGTTTCTTTCTTCTGTTGAACACAAAAGAAGATTTTTTGAAAAATGTTGGTAATCAAACAGTTGATGGTAGCCATTAACTTTCAATTGTGTAGTTACCAAAATTCTTTAAAATATCATCTTTTGTGTTCAACAGAAGAAACTCATACAGGTTTGGAACAAATTGAGGGTGAGTAAACAGAATGATGACAGAATTTTCATTTTTGGATGAACTGTCCCTTTAACTTTAATTGAACCCAGAATCTTGCTTTTAAGTCTAACAAGTTATTTGTAGTCATTTTGTGACTGATATTGAAAAGATTTTCTGTACTTGAAAAAGTAAAATGGTTACCAGTCTTGCAGTAATTTGCTTATTATTTTAATAAACATTTTTCTACAACAGCTTTGACTTTGTGTTTGTTTTTTTAAATTAAATTAAAATTTTTAATGCATTTACATCAATATAATGGTAAACAATAGAGTACAGTTTACTGTTAAAATGATTGTTTTCAGCTTTTTAAATGTTAAACTATTACAGCATCTTCTTGAATTTTGGGGGTATTTACAGGATTTTATTGGCAATTTTATCGCCAGGTAAATACTGTACTTTAGTGAAATTACAAAATATTGCTGTCAAATATATTTACAGGATTTTATGGGCAACTTTATTGCCAGGTAAATACTGTACTTTAGTGAAATTACAAAATATTGCTGTAAAATAAATTACAAGTTTAATTCAATGTTACTGTAAAAAAACCTACAAATTACTGTATTTCATATACAACAAATAACTGTAAATTGCTTTACAGTATTATACTGG